>OMOW01103534.1:10009-20019 GCA_900312555.1 Lamprogrammus exutus | reverse complement strand
CCCCATCATCATTTGATGTCAAGTCCGGCTGAGTGAATGGCCCTCTCCTCGTACATCACACTTTCCGAGAGCAACGTAGAAGGAAAAACGCCATAGATCAGCGGATGTTAAGACAGCGGGATAAGACAGAAAGATGAAAAAAAACAAAATGTCCATAGCGACTTAGTTGAAAATTCATCACTGAAGCACAATTAAAGTGAAATCTGTTTTGCCATGGCACGTGGCTCCAAACGACTCAGAAGAGAATTCATATTGGTGATAGTAATCCATCACTGTGAACGAGAAGCAAGCAAACATGTTACAGAACAGAGCCCTTAAATCAGCTTAGAAACCTTCACATTTTGAAAAAAAGGGTCCACTTTGGTTTAACAGCCCACATTTGGGAGCAGAGAGGAAAGAAGTGGGTGGCTTACTTAGCTTTCCTGTTATTTATTTTTTGTTGGTTTTTTTGACTCACCAGATGTGGCCCGTTGCAGTTTGCCTCTCCACGTCCCAATTCTATCTGCAGCAACTCCAGCTAACAAGCTACATGTTAACAGTGGGAAAACAATGGCAAATATTTGAAATGCGCTGTAAGTTTAAGAGTTTATGAATTCATCCTAACAACTGCTTAGTCGAGAAATTTGTTACTACTATCTAAACTGGATACTCTCACGTTTGCTGATTGGTTAGGGCAAATGTTTAAGTGGAAAATGTCTTTCATGTTGCAGGAACCTTTTTTGGAGAATTCAGGAACTTTCCTTTGTTTTGCCGCAAGGTTCCACAGCCTATTTTGGTCCTGGCATTATAGTTCCTGAACCATTTTTAGCTCCCACTCCAGGGTTGGTACTCCCTGATGTTTTACAAACTGCTGAGCTTTGTTGGAGATATCAAACAATTACATGGTAGCTGGAGACCAGGAATTACCGCTGGGAGGTTTGGTGTGTCCATAATGAACACTAAACTTGATGCACAGCAGGAACGAGGTCGAGGAACTCACTGAAGGAATGACAAAGTTCAGAACTTTTGGACTGAAAGCAAAAGAGACCCAGGGACTTTCGCTGATTTGTCCCAATGCAGACTTCCTGTTATTGTGGCACATGTGGAGATATTGTAGGTATGATAATGATGGACAATCTACACAAAATGTTCTCTACGCTAACATTAACACTGATGTCGGTTGCTACCAATTCAAGCAACCAGACGCCTGCTTCTGGCACTGCAAAATTAAGCCGAAACAGCCTCTTTATTGTGAGCAGCTCGTGGTGTTTAGTGCTGTTTAACAGCTCAGAAAAGAGAAAAACTAATAAAAGTACTCGAAAATCATTCAGCGACAGTCCGCAACAATAAAAGAAAGCAAGGAATTAAAAGATAGTGAGATAATCACTCATTTCTCATGTAAATCATTTTGTTACAGGGATATAGTGGAGATTTCTTTCTGATGTCTTTTTCTTGATGCAAATGGAATCTGGCTTCCATTTACGTCCATGGTGATTGCTAAAAAAGACACGTTTGGACATAGGAAAGGATCCAGCTTGCATTGGAAACAAGCGAATTATGTCTCCTCAGCGATTATGTTTATTGCTCACCAGTATATTAAATTTCTTGTTACAATTGATACTTTTCGGCTATAGAGAGAACAGAAGAGAGCCGGAGGAGGGAAACGGTCCCAGCTGACCTCTCACTTCAAGCCAAAGAGACAGTAAAAACTCATCTGTGTTTGTGTGTTCGGCAGCAGGCAGACCTTGTGTACACACAGCCACGGAGGCCTAATAATATTTTCCAAAGGAGATTAATCTTTTTTTTATGATGGCTCACATGGATCAGAAACCTTTTTTTTTTTTTGCAGAACTAATGGAACAGATGGGATGTGCATTTGTTGAAGCTTCTCCGGGCAGGTCTGCACCGTCTTCCCATTTGTACTTTCAAGGAAATTCGGAAAAGTCAAACTCGTGGGGTTGATAGGGTGAGAGGTAAACGGAGAGCTACCCAGGATTCAAACACCTGAAATAAAACTTAAATCTGCAATTATTTTACACTTTCATGCCCTTAATCAGAGTCAGTACGTTCCACTTCACCTAACCTGCATGTCTTTGGACAGTGGGAGAAGCCACACAGGACCAGAACTTTTTGGTGTGAGGTGATAAAACTTCCATTTTACTCAGATTAAGGTGATGAATAGACTTTTTCTGTGTAACAAACCAAACTGTGCGCTTTTAAAACCAATTTACTCGGGGATGTAAACGTCTGCGTGATGCACTCTCCTCATACTCAATGTGTCATGTATATTTGGAGAATGGCAGAAACCTATTAATTCCGTCCATGTAACTCTTTTACTCGCATTTTTGCCTTACTTGCAGTGCAGACAAATAAATGGACTTAAGTGTGCATGTACCAGATCTCAGTACAAATAATAACCACCCAAGATAGCTGAAGGTTTACACACAAATCGTCCTACTGCAATTTATATATATATAATGTAATAAATGCAATACAATGTAAAAACACTGTTGGACGGCTATGATCATTTCCCCTTATGATGCTGTACGTCATTATATATGATCTGGTGCATGCACTGTTAATGTTTTCAGCTTCTCAGGACATCATTTTCATGGATTTGACCAATAGTAATAATTCGCGACCTTAGTATTATGAGGTCATCTGCCCCCAGAGCCATTTTGAGACGCAGGAATTTAAAGTTTTGCCACTCCATCGAGCTGAACTCTAACAACTTTTGTCTTTTTAAGATATTAAACCCATAAATAAAATAAAAAATACAAAAATGACCCCACAAGAACATAAAGCATCCTTCAGTGTTTATGGGTTTTTTGGGTTTTTTTTTCTTAACCTAAATTCCAGATAGAACCTTACTACAGAGGTCAGTTGGTACAGGGATTGACATCAGAAGAGATGTATGTCATGATCACACCAGAGGGCATCTCTTTCTTTAATCCATTCCAGTGAGTCAGAAGCATTTGGAGGGTACCTGGAGAACCTTATGTTTTCTCCATAGGAGCTCAGATACCTTGGGTTGAAAAAAAATTGGAATCGTGAACATGAAGTACACAAGAAAAATTAGTAACAGGTTCATTCAAAACCTATTGGATCCAGCAGGAAGAAAATACCATAACATTAAAGAAAATCACGCTCTAAGGAAGAAGCAGCACAGGAAGAGACCTCTCATATCCAAGGAGCATCTGTGAGATCTTACTTTTTTTTAGTGTACAGTCCGATTGTGACCTTAAGCAGCTCCAAATGATTTTAGTGACTCAATATTGCCTGGTGAGAAAAGTTACTGTTGAGAAGAAGGCGCTCAAATTTATTGCATAAACACCAACACCCTTTCATTAAAGCGCCATAAACGGAATGAGATCTTCTCGCCCATGGGCATTCAGCCCATAATGCATTGGCTGCAGAGCCCTGATTACCTTTAGCCAACCCTGTAATGAGTCACCGGGCGCTGGCTGGTGAGGAACAGGGGAACTCAGACAAATGTGATTGTAAGTCAATGGGATGGAATGAGTCCTATTGATCTCTGTCGGGGAAACACAGTGGGAGACCAGACACAGGCTGCCAAACTGACCCCATTTAACTATAATGTGTAAAGCCCCAGTTATTGAATCTCTCACACACATGTCAGCGTGCCAAAGTGTCCCACAAATCAAACTGTGATGACAGCAAGGTTAACCCACAACACCAGAGCAAGGCAGGGTTCAGTGTAACAACAGTGAGCTGAGACTGCACACGTTAGTGATGAGAGGCCGTTTGTGAGCTCGCTCTCTGCGGGCCTGCAGCGTTACCGTGCACGCTGATCCGACGGTTCAATACTGGAGTCAAGAATCACAGGAGCTTTATTACTCTCACGGGCAGACACCGGCGTAAGCTAGTAGAAAGAAAAAAAACGCATTACATTTTTTGCAATAACAAAAAGTGTCTCAGTAGTTTCAGTAGTTACATTTTGACAGTTTGGTCCTTCTTAAATCTTGGCAAACACTGACGTTCACCAGCAACTCTGATTTAGAGAATGAAACCCCTTCCTATCTCTTCCAATTGCCCAGTGCAACAACGCAAATCGGTGGACAGTCTGGGTTATAGTCTTTATATCAGGAAAGCTGGAAGTCCCCTTTATCATCCAGTTTTACTATGTTCTTCTGTTTACAGTGATTAGTAGTGTATATTTTAACTAAAAATTCACATAGAGTGTCACATGGAAACATACAGGTGAAGTAACTGAGTTTACACAATTTCTAGGTAAGAGAGGGATGCAACAGTGAATAATTTTCTCAGGGAATAATGAGTCAATTTGTGACTTTTGTGTCCATATTTAATGATAAGCAGGCGTTTGCTGTTGTGTTTTCACACTGCATGATAGTTAACATCTCATTTGCATCCATTAATGAAGCTTCAGTTTCAGTATTAGGATTCCTCGTCTGTTAATTATGTTTATTATGTTATTATTGATGTTATTTTCCCTCATTTTTATATTGCAATATAGTATCGAGTATGTGTTGAAAATAATCAGTTGCATGAGGTTTACATGTTACAAAACTACATCAAGCTCCATTTTGATCTGTCCTTTATTTCTATAACTTGTTTACATCAACATGTAGGACATTTGAATTTACCTGCCTACTCGCCTGGTTAGACACACCCATAAAGTAACAACCGTCCTCTCTGTATTGTTATTGGCATAGAAACTATGAAACAAAACACAGAAGTATTGGTCGCTTTATTGCTTTATCAGTGAGTGATGCGGAGTAGCTGGACACCTATTTAACCCAATTGTCCAGATGAAAATATACTTCACCATTAACTTTTCTTTCCAAATCAAACAGAATCCATTACGGGGGTGAAGACTGAAGTCAGCAGATGAAAAAGCAGAAAGAAATTCCCTCTCAAAGTTCCCAGACTGAAAATGAAGCTTCTCTCAACAGGATTATTACGAGAGCAGAAAAACAGTTGGCCGTGTGTGTGTGTTCTCATGCACAGATCTGGTAGTTGTTTGTCAGACCTTCCCAGCCTCTCTGGCTTGCCTGTAGGTCATGGCTGGCTGTCCTTAATGACACATCTGTCTCTTGCTGAAAGCCTGACCCTGCAGTCCAAAGTGCTGGCTCTGGTTACCTGAGGGGCCTCCCCCGCCCTCCAACCCCATGTCAAAGCAGGGATGGAGGCCACATTTTGTAAGTCCGGGGGGAGGTGAGAGTGGGGCTGGTGAAAGACTGTTTGGTTCTCTGCTGCTTTGGTTGCGTCTCAGTAGTTAGAGGAAGTTTTCCGTTTCCGTTTCTTTAGCTACATACAAAAGCCGAGAGAACGAAAACAGGCAGATTCCCTTCTGCTGTCAAAATGGAGCCACCACAACGACAGTCTGAGTTATCCCAATGAATGACCTTCATCAAGAGAGTAATGGTTTGAAATTACGGGGTGCTGACATTCCTCTGTCATTACTGAGCAATGACGAGACGACATGATGCCGACAGATCGAAAAGAGGGAGAGAGAGAGAGAGAGAGAGCAGAGGAGAGAGGTGAGAGTGGAGACAAGGGTTTGATGTGGGGTGGACTTTGTTTATGTGGGGTAAAGGTGCAACACATTTATGGGTCATATTTCCATGCTGTTGCACATGAAAGTGCACCAGTCAAATGTTAATGGTATTAGACTCAAGTGAAATCTTTCCTGCCTCCATTTCCATTTCATGGCTCATTATGAGATCGCTTGTGCTAAAATCTTAATACTAAACGGGTTGCACAGCGCAATTCTAGCGTCCCGAAATACATTTGCATCTGCTCAAAGTGTGCTGTGCTACTTTTAATGATGTTAGTTTGCAGAAGTGCAAACATAATGAGCTCTCAAAACTCACATTAACCCATTTAGGTATTTTTTAATTGTATCAGGAATATTGGGGATGGATCAGTGATGTCTGGAAGAGGCGTTGCTGATCCGTGGGTTTCCAGAGTGTCGGAATTTTTAATTGCAACAGATGGACCTGTGACTGCGTAATGAAGATCGTTATGGGGAGGTGTTCATTTATGCAACCATGTAAATGACTGAAGGTGAGTTCAGACTACATAAATTTAGCCCTGATTTGCAGACAGTTACTGAACACTGACAACAAAAGCTCCCGATCACAAATCAGCGCGTGAACTGCTCAAAATCATGATCAGATACACACTTTTCTGCGCCCAAAAAAAGAAGAGGATAAAAAGCAGATGAAGTCATAGAACATATTGCAGTGTGAGCCGGGGGCGAGTAGAAATTGTCACATTACAATTTGTGGATTTATGACCTCCATTCATTTCAGCCAGCTTGGCTCACAATTGGCTATTGGCTATAATTGGCTATCACACTGAATTGTCTGTGTGCTCGGTGGTCCTCGGTATCCCCACCCCCGAACTACAGGATGTCGGGTCAGACGGGATTGTAAATATCGAACAGGTTTGATATTTACAATTTGAAGCCTGTGTTGAAAAGCCAGCAGGCTTCTGAGCAGATATGAGTGAGTAAAATCACTATTAACGAGCATCACACTACAGGAAAATCTGGACTTTGCTACAGTCAGTGTATTCATATTTGGAGTCCCCTACATTAGCACTTTGTGACATGGGGACATGGATATTGTCACCTTCCTGACAAAAACATCCATTTCTTGTTAAGAGAATCCGGTCTGTATCCTCCTCTCCTGTCAAACCTATCATGACTGTGTGTGCACTACTTTTAAAGTAATGAGAGGAGCTGTTCAGATTCTCCATGGTTGATGTGGACACACACATAACAAACCTTTTCACAAGCGCACTGCAGCTCCACAAAACCAGGCCAGCTCACAATCTGTTTGACTGTCTAATGATACATCTTCATAACTCTTACATTCTGATCTTGCTCCATCAGGGATTCATTCCTGCAACTTTGACTCCAAGTCCACTTCCCAGAATGTAACTCTACCAACAGTTTTATTTGGAGGTCTCACTTTGGGGATGAAGGTGCTCTGAGGGCTAAACACTGCAAACTTCACCCCTGCAGCCATAACACACCTCAGCAGATGGATCATTTACTGCGAAAGGGAAGCACTTCCCCCGTTTCTCATTTTGCTTCGCCTCTATCACTCATATCTCCTGCATTACTTTTTTTTTAAATCCATGAGCTTCCTATTTTTCTTCACTTTTCTCTCTGTCAGCCTCTTTTACTTCCTTTTCTTTCTTTCATTCCACCATCCCTCCTTTGTACCGGCCCATCTGTCTGCCATTGTCACAGGAGGGTCATCAGGAGATGCTCGGATATCCAGATGCATTCCATTACGGAAATGTGTTCCAGAAGAAATGGCTTTCAAGGCGACCGTGCAAGACAGGGCTGAGTCGAACATAGGCTCACACTTTGTAACATCACCAGCTGGCGCACATTTAATAATCCATATGGTCCCGAGGAGCATCTCAACCTCCAATACTGTCAGGAAGGAACTCATAGATGGGCACTAAGTGTGCACAGAGTACGCTTTTGAGTGAATCGGTGCACAAACACACCATAAAAATACAGTAATCTTAACAGGACATTAAATCATCTCAAAGAGACATCTATATGTACTGGCTTTGAATGAAGCTGTGTCAACACTGCTGGCGTGTCAGTATTTCTGCATGATTGCTTTAGAAAATCAACAGGAATCTCAACAAATGAAACATTTTTCATCATCTCAACCCTTCGGTTATGGTTTCGCAAGTATGGAAACTATGCGCGAAGACAAAGCTGCACCACCACGGATCGTAAAAATGTCGACTGGTGTCCTATAATGGCTTAGCATGCATTGCTGTCTTTCCTCCTCCCCGTCTCCCTGGCGGAGGTAGGAGCACCCACTCCTCTGCGGATGTAAGCATCCTGCAACAGCGGCGTAATGTCGTGGAACAAACTCTTCCTAGGCTCAGAGTAGCAGCCCATTTTGTCTGCTCAATCTACCAGTCAACGGCTGACAACGAGATTTATGAGTGAAATAAAGGCAGCCATCAGCTCTGGGTAAACAACAAAAGTCCCAGGAAGTGAAATACACCTTTTATTTCAGCATTTCTAAGGGTGGAAAACACTGCAGTGTTTGGTGCCAAGACACATTGGGCGAAACTTGAAGACGTCTCACTAATCCGGCCAAGAATATCCAAGCTGCCGTGGAGGAGGTGCTGAGTGATTCAGCGAAACGAAGGAAAGAGTCTTTGGCCATAAAAGCGAAAGAGCAAAGAAGAGACGATTTAATATCCCGTTCAGACTGACAGGACAGCGTATAAAAAGGAGCATTCATTTCCCTGCCAGGTGACAAGCGAAGGAATTTTATTTCTTGCCAGATGTGCAAAGGTACGAAAGTCTTACCCAGAGAGGATATGCATGCGGTATATACAACATATGCAAAAAAACACAGCAAGTCTCCACGGGTGGAGGACGATGATGGGAGAAGGTCAGAGCTCTGGAACCCTCAAGGTGAAGGATTTGGAACAGGTGGTTTACGTTTTTACACAAAACCTCCAACAATCCACTTCCTTCCTCCGTCCCCACCGCCGAACCGCACTGGGCTTTATATTTACTTTGTAACAAAACCAAAACGGTGAGCTGTATCCTGTTTCAATTCCCCTATCCCCTCTAGTCATTATTCACCTCATTAACGTCATCCAATTCACACGTTCCTGTGCTCTTCCTAGCATGTAACCGAGCATCACAACACTGTACGGGAGAGCGCGTTGGTCTTCACCGACAGTACCGCTCAAATCAGGGGGAAATGCTTCAATACCTTTATTGTATAATGACACTGTGAGTTTGACGGATCTCCCGAGGCATTTAAATTGTAATATTCAGAAATAAAGTATGTGTGTGTGTGTGTGTGTGTATTTGTGTGTCAAGTCTGTAGTTAATATTTCCATCTGCTTGCTGAAATTGTATTCGCATAAGCCACACTTTTTGAGTTGTAGAAACTGTCTGCATAAGGTGCAGGGTATTAATGTGGATTACACCACTCCAGCCTCCTGCTTTTAAACACACTGCCAGTATGCACAGGCAACATCTCGCTTTGAGGATTATGTATATTTCGTATCATCATGGTGCGTCTCCTCTGGGCTGTGTTTAGGTTGGGTGGGGTGGGGGTTGTCCGTCGTCATTGAGTGTGTGTAGCTCAATATGTTTGATTTTTATCTCTAAATCGTATGCGAGAACCACAAAACCTGGCCCGAGTCAATGGGAATAAACCATTTTCTGCCTACAAGGGGTTTGCATGAGGAGCCAAAGAAGCCAGCAGTCTTCATTAATCAGCTATTAAACACGGTGGATCTGATATCGACAGCCGTCTAGCAGGAGGATTGATGATTCAGCTGGTGTTTAATCTTAAATGTTTCCTCTCCTGTGAGGCTCTTTCAGATATTTCTTACTCCCTGTATTTGGACATTGGTGCGTTATATGGTGCAGCCATTGGTGTAAAGTAACAAAGTAAAAATATTTAATTACAGTACTTAAGTAGGTTGGGGGACTTTGTGGTTTAGTGGAGTATTTATATTTTCATAAATAATTACTTTTACTTGACTACATATCTAAAATAAAACATATACTTTTGTAATAGCGCCATTGTTGAAAACAATCAGACAGAAATCCAGAATAAAGTCATAATATTTTGAGAAATAGTTGAAATGTAACGAGAATAAAGTCGAGAATACAGAATACATTTAAGCTAAATCACAAGACAGAAATGTTACATTGAGGAATGAGAAACTGTTTTACTTTCAGTGCTTACGTTATTATATCAGCAGCTAAATAACTTTTACTCAAGTATGTTTCCAAATGGGTGAATTTTACTTGCAACAAAGTCATTTTTGACTGAGATATCTCCACTTTTTACTCAAGTATGGGTTCGAGGTACCAGCACTGTCTTTATGTGTTCTTTAATCTTGCGGAATGCATTGCAAACAACAAAACTATTATGTTAGAAATAGATTGTCTGTGTGTGCTAGAAATGCACTGGTCTTCTGAATATGGCACATCTGTCTTCTGTCCCCCTGTTGCTAGATCGGAAGAGCGTCGT
>OMOW01103533.1:0-10906 GCA_900312555.1 Lamprogrammus exutus | reverse complement strand
TGTGGGTGGGAAGATCCCTGAGCACAACCCTATCAACTCATCCTCCTGCGTTGCTCGGAGACCGCCCGCTGCTCCTCCGACACCACCAGAGACGCTCCTCGCTGTCCCAAACACACCTGAGCACAATCCTAGAAGCTCCCCCATGTTGGCATCCATTGCGTTTTCATCTAAGTTGTCCAGGATCAACTGTCTCTTGTGGGAGTGAGGTGCGCCGGGGCGAGGCCCCACGTTGAGGAAGCCGTCTGCGTCGAGTAACTGGGAATGGGTGTCTTCTTCCAGGGAGAAGCGACCTTGGGAGTCTCCTCCTAGGCTGGGGCCAGGAGCTGCTCGACCCAGCGGGCCAGAATCAGCGCCTGGGGAGGGAGGTGCGTACAGGTCTTGGGAGTCCTCAACAGGGAGGGACAGAGAGGGCTCAGACAGCTTGCCTGAACTCTGATGGACAGACAGATGAAAACAATGTAAACTACAACATCCTGAAGCAAACAATGAAAACATATATGTTATATACAAACAATCAGTGTTATCATTATTTGGGGATGGATTCAGTCCACGTTACTTTCCCTCTTATATTTCTGTGTGCATCACAACTTCCGCTATAACCTCCATCTCACCTTAGAGGCAGAGCTGAGGAAGCTGGGCCTGAAGAAGCAGGGGGACGGGGAGCGGAACGTGGAGGAGCTGGACACGCCCCTTCCTGTGGTGCGCTGGTGATGGACAGGCTGGTAGGAGGTGATCATGGAGCCCACCAACTCAAAGCTGCCGTTGTGGCTGCTGTTGTCCTTCGGCAGGGACAGAGAGTCCTCCTCTTCTGCAGACGGCGATGAAGCAATGAGAGCGGAAACATTTGTGTGGTCTTGCCAAAATAATTCTTTACCATCAGTATACTGTAGCATTCCATGTGCTAATCTGTGATCACTTAGAGGTCACAGAAGGAATATCAATAAAAACATCATCATTGTTTATTCACCAGTGATGATAATTTTAGTCTAGTTTTGAATGTGAAAAAGCATGTTAAGCAATGTTAGTAATGGTTTTGAATCGAGGTCACTATACTCACCCATCTTATTGTTGCTGTCTTGCCCACAGGGCCCAGGCCTCCTGACACCGTCACTAAAAGAAGAACGAGTGCATGTGAAGCTTCACTACAGTGTAAACAAAACAAACGCAAGCTAAACATGAGAGAATCCAACTTTTTTAAGAGACTTCCCAAACACATTATTTAGTTTTACTGGACATTTTCAATAGGACGGCAAAGTAATTGTTAAAATTTTGCAAACTCTCATGGATCCAGTCAACATGAGGATCGATGCAACTGAAACACTACGAACACACCCAGTGCGAGAGGAGGAGTTGCCAGGGAACAGGATGAGTGTGCCATCTGTGTTAAGGAGGTCAGGAGTGGGCGATTGTCCATTCAGTGCCACAGGAGACGGGCTTCTGATACTCTGGGCCACGCTTCCTTCATCCCCCTCTTCGTGCTGCTTCTGCTCTTCATCACTCTCATTACCTCCCAATAAGTCATCTAAACCCTGGGGAAGAAACGCCACAAAAACATTAAAGTGTATCAAACAATATCACTTCTCTATCATCCAGAATGCTTCAAAGCAGCAAGAGACAAACTTATCTTCTTACCTCTTCTGCCTCAGACTCATCTGTCATCTCTTCCTCCTCCTCCTCCTCCTCTTCCTCCCCACAGTCTTCATTGTCTAAGCGATGCAGCTCAGCCTTGCGTGCCCTCTCCTCCTTTCTCCTTAGGGCCATGGCTTGCAGCAGGCGCTGCTTCAGCGTCAACAGCTTCTCTCCTTCAGAAAAAGGGCCGGGGGAGATTTTAGTCATGGCAGGAAACAAAACAAGTCTCCAAATAAATGAGCGTTCACTGCTTTTCTGTAATATTGTTGACACGGATCTGTACCAGGTTTGGTGGCCACGGGCTCATCTGTCCCCTCTTTGACAGTGACTGTGACAGACTCAGTGCGCAGCTCTTCCTGGCCAGAGGGGGTGCTGTCTTTGCGGATGATGCTGAGCTGCATTGTGCGCTCTCCTTGGGGGCGCACGAGTGGCTGGACGTGACGTAGGTAACGCTCCTTCAGTGCTTCCACACCTGGTAAGAAAAGAGAGGGAATACCAGGTCTAGATACGATACTGATGGGTTTTATTCTGATAAGATTCTTATTCTTGATGTTTCCGTTTTGTTGTTAAACTCAAATCCGTAAAGATTCACAACTCACCAGGGTTGAGCTGCGGCAGCTCGAGCTTAACAAAGGCTCCGTCGTCAGCACACAGTTTTGCGACAGGTGGAGGGTACAGTCCAAGCTTCCTCAATCTGGCTAATTTGTCCTTTTTGGGCTTGGTGGGCTCCACACCAGCAGGCTCAGCAGGCTTAACCAAAGCAGCAGTTTCTCGCTGCTCTTTAGAATCCGACAAAGCAGCAGTCTGGCGTTTCTCTAGAGGCAGAGTAGAGATATCTTCCTCAGAGCGAGAAGAAGGTTCGACTTCTACGCCGTCTGTTGGGAGCGACTCTTGCAGACTCTCGGACAAGTAAAGCATCGGGCCTGATTCCTGGTTGGGGTCCGTGCTCACAGCCGTTTCTCTGGCCTGGCTGTTGCTCTCTTGCTGTGGCGATGAGGTGGCAGCAGGCTGAGGGATGGTCTGAACGTGGGCAGATGAGAGATCCAGAGAGGGAGAGGAGTCCTGCTCTGCGGGTGGCTGCTGGGGCCCACTGGGTGGGTTTGTGGGAGGTGGAGGAGGATCTGATGGAGCCTCCAACATCATGGCCGAATACTTTGCAGATCTGAAGGGGAGGTCAGAGGCTTCATGAGCTTTCACTAAGACAGGCTTTGAACAATTTGTGAGTGTGTTTATATGGAGGACACATTAAATCTGACCTCAAACTCAACACTGTTTACTTTAGTAAGTAACCAGTCATTGTCTGGAGGTCCGTTTCTTATCCTAAAAATCACATTTGTCTGACAAAATATTACATTTGGTGATTTATGATATCCATCAGTATGTGGCTGTTCAACAGCACTGACACGTGTGTGAAATAGTGTCTTTTATTATATCTTTGTCTTTACTTCAACAGCGCCATGGCAGGGCCCTCAGGTCTGGCTCTCCTCTTAAAGAACTGGTCAATGGTCTTTGGCTCAGGCACATGGTACGGTAAGCCGGGAGTCGACTCTGGGAAGACAGAACATTATCTTAAACATGTGGTCCACATTTGAAAAGAAACGAATGCAATCTTTGACATTTTGTGAGGAGAAAACTAAAACATGTTGAGGATTTATGGGGGAAAAAAGTGGGGATTGCGAGTGAGTAACTAACTAACTAACTAACTAACTTGTGAACTCACCTCTAATGAGCCTCTGAGACTCACTGTGGAGTTGCTTCATTGCCTCTTTGCTGGCTCGTGCAGCTTTCCTCTCCTGAGAACATCAGACAAGTTGAACGACTTTAAAATTTTAAAAAGAGCTTAAATGTTTTAGCAGGAAACATGAGATACTGCTGATCTGGTCATTAATTCAATTATAAATTTAAGATTCTCTGACACTGTACTTCTGTTTGCACAATAAGTTCAGACATAAGATATGAGAAACACCTTGAACAAATGCATTTGTTCACTTCTGGCCCTTCTGTAACAACTGAAGTGTTTGCCCAGTGTGTGGCTGTATCCAATTGTACTGAGGAGAGCCTAGTCAATGGCAATTTGCATACCACACGCTGAGGTCTCTGCAAAGCCTCGTCGTCTCCCTCTTCCTCTTCTTCCTCATTCACGAAAGGATCCTGGAACAATTAATAATGATCAACACAAAATCGTATGTAGATGAAACCTTCTAAATGCAGTGACACTTCTTCCCCCCACATTACATCAAATATCAGGACACATAGATAGATACTTTATTAATCCCGAGGGAAATTCATGCGTCCAATAACTCACTTAACAAAGTACAGTACAACAATGCACCAGAAAATAGGAGGTACGTACAGTATGTTGAAGTAATACGTTATGATTGAAGATTAACATGAAATATATGAGCACTGCATATACCTCTAATACTGTTACCATACGACCAGTCAGCATTTTTACCTTGTGTTTTTTCATCTTTTGTTTAATAGCAGCTCGGATTGCATCCAGAGACTCCTCCTCCTCTATCACCCAGACCATTGTCAAACAGGTCTGTGTCTCCAAGGGGACAGCCGCTGTCATTCAGAACCCGAGGCAGTGGATTGTCCTGAGGAAGTGGGTAAATAGCAGGCTTTACTTGCGCAATATACAGTGCTAGGACGCACGTAAATAGACTTTAAATTCTTGACTAATTTGGGAAAAGTTTGCGTTTAGTTCAAGTCAAATTACAAATATTAACATCTAACTAAATATCAGAGCATGTGAGATGATGGTTTAATAAACAGCCTTAGATGCACAGCCATATAATACACCATATTTTTGCACAATAGCCAAAATATAGTGTGCAAAATCTTCTTTTACACACTTCCAAGCCAGTGTGGGGCCCCTGAAGTCCCAACCACAATGTGATAAGAGCTGAGAGTCAAATGAGACATCACAGACAGACGACAGAGCTGTACACACTTTTTCCCCCACACATTTTTACTAATATAATAATTTCCACCACACGCACCTCATTCCTGTCAGAAAACCTGTCTTTCTTCTTCAGCTTTTCTACTGCTTTGCTACGCTTCTCCTTTTTCTCATGATGCCTCTGGCTCTTCTCTCTCTTCTTCCGTTCTTTCACTGGTTTCACTCCCTTCTTCACCTCCTCCTCTGCACCCTTTTCTTGCTCAGGCTCACTTTCTTCACTGTCGACAGGAGCGCGGGATATCCTCGTACTCTTCTGTGGTCCTTTCGCTTTCCTCTTATCCTTCTCTTCTACCTCTCCAGTCTCCACCTCCTCTCCGCTGGAAGCAGATAAGACCAGCGCTTCGGCCATATGCACACTTTTCTCCCCAGCTGCCTCCTCTTCCTCACTGTCACTGTCTCTGAGGGCATTGCGACAGCGAGGCTTTCGGTGAACTGTGATGTCTTCATCATCATCAGAAACTGTAAACAAAATCAGCATTTAAACACAGGGACAGAGGTTCATTAAACTTGGACTTTTGTGTGAAGTAGTATTGCATGAAGGGTACAAAATGCAGAAAATAAACATACACACAACTTTGCATAGAAATCTAAATGTTATTATTTGTTGTTGATGGAATTTTGTGTTCTGCTGTTGCTCATTGTACTCCGGAATTGTGCTATTCACGATAACTTAATATTTACTTCAGGCTCTATTCTTCCTTACTTTTGGTATGAGCATAGCGTATTTTAACATCTATGTTTAAAATGCATCACGATGAATTTGATTCTCCAGAATAATTTATCAAGAAGCTAAAGTATTCCAATTTCACATCTGTGTTTTACTACTGTTTTGTATACCGTAACTGGGGCTTGAATGAATGGCACAGACCATACGGATTTCTCTTTTGGTGTGTATTGCGAAGGGTGAAAAGCCATTCAAATAGTGCTCTGACTTATTTAAGCTTTGAGGTTACTGTAAGTGTCTGCTAACTGCCTACAGTGGATGTAAATGTATTTAAATTTTACAAACTGTTGCATTAACAATTCCCACATTTGCACAGCCACAGAGTCACCCCGTTTGAAGTTGAGCTCACTGTCCATTGTTGTGTTACCTGGAAGCTCCTCTCTATTGTTAGGTGTCTCCATCACCATCTCTTCTGCTGGAGAGCCCATCCCACTGTCTGAATCACTCCCGGCCGTTGTCTGAGCCACAGCTGGAAGCTCCTCGCCCTGGGTACGACACATAATTAATTTCACCCACAATGCATTGTGTCTAGTGTCACCCCCACAAAAACAAGTTGATGTAGAAAAACAGTTTTACTTATTAAATACCATATTGTGAAGATTTCATTTCATTTGTGGGGACAAAAGAAACAAAGCTACATCCATTATGCAACCTGCCCCCTCCTACTGAAATTACATTGTGCATTTTCTATTTGCCAATATTTGGCAATATCTGTAAAGACTGTAGTGTATTCTGCTCAGTCAGGAAAATACATTTATTCATATTTAACGTAATTCACTCTTAGCTAAGATACAAACTGAAAAGGTAGCAGATGCATTGATGTCGTGCTAAAAGTATAGAGTAGAGGATTAAACCAGAGATGATAGCTGTTCCATTCATCGATCAACTTAAAGCCCTTCTTCCTCGCATAATATTTACAGTATATATGGCAAAAACAACTCAAACAAACTGATTTTGCCTTAAAGTCATCGTGGAGCATTGAGGCGGGTTTGGGTATACAAAGGCAAATGGCAGCAAAGTTACACTGGTGGCGCCTTGCAATAACTAAACAATGAGAGAGCCATGTTAGCAAGCAATGGTTTCCTTCCAGCTTTTCTAACTTTGTGTAACATTCGCGAGGCAAACGTCACAAAGAACCAGAAAAACTAATTCGTGTGACCCTGAAAAAGTCCACAACTTATTTCCTAAATTCTCCAGCGATCATTAAAGCCAAAACACAGCTACATTTAACCAAGGTGACCAGGCCAAAGTCGATAGCTACCATCCAAACTGGCTAAAGCTAGCTAACCAGCTAACGCTAACAATAACAAGTCTCTTACATTTTTATTATAGCAAATGTTCTTCGTTAAATTACGACAGTGATTCATATGTTAGCCGGCTAATATTAAAAATATGCAACATCTGGAAGATTTCCTCACCTGATGTTGAGAAAGGACCAAGCTCATTTTGTGCGCCGGTTTATTTGCGCTGTTTTGCACAGGAGACCGACGGAGACAACAACTTATCAAATCTTGCAAGAGTACGATAACCAATTGCCTGCGTGGCAAAGCTATTTTACTCTTTTAAACTTCATTTAAAGAGTCGTTGCCCCGGCCGCGCGGCTTCTCTTCCTCCCGCTCGTTCTCTACACACCGAAAAAGGTTTTGAGCTTTCGCGCGCCGTGACAGCTGGCGCAGCTTCTCGTCACCGAGGTGTCAATCGTTGTCGTCACGCCTTCTCATTGGTCAGTTGTGGAAATTGGTATCCGCCCATCCTGACGACAGAGCTTTGTAGCACCATGTCTTTATGCACCGGGGATTTTTTAGATGGGCGGTGTCGAGAGTTCGGGTTTCTTTGGTTGATTGATTTTCTTGATCTTTCTAAGATCAACAAAAGTAATAAAGTCATATAATCACTATTCTCACTTTTTTTGTATAAGAACATGATGTATGTTCAGAATCAGAATCAGAAATACTCCATTGATCCCCAGGGGAAATTGGGTTACGTTACAGTTGCTCCCATTCTAGAATAGAACATATACATATGGCATAGATAAATTCTAAGAAATAGAAAATAAGAAGTATGTAAAAGTATGTGCATTAGAAAGTAGAAAATAAAATTATTGCACAAAATTTTTGTAAAGTATAAAATAAATTGTGGGGTTATAGCTGCTGACAGGGGTGAAATAAGTCCATGTCCTTTTTCATTTGACATAATACACTTCATTTGCCTGTGATTTGCTCTAGTAAAAAGAACATGCTGCAAAAGATCTCCTTTTGACAAAAATAATAGGACATTTTGATGTGAAGTGAATGAGAAACAGTGTTTAGGTTGAACCATTCATCTGCTGGGAACCAAAAGAGATTGTAAACCTTAACCGCCCCTTTTCTATGTTTGCAGAGGGTGTGGCACAGTTTAACATTGCACTACATGAGCCTAACCGAATGACCTCTGTCAAACGCATACACACATGCCAAAATTTGTGAAAAATAATGACCTGGTTATATTGTACGAAAGCATCTAGTGACAAACAGTTGCCTCTGTGGGCTGTACACAGATGCTTGTGACTGAGGTCTGTGAATTATTGTGTATTGTGTTGACATATGATGAATTTCATGCTCTGACACTGACAGTGATAGTGAGAAAAGATTCGAAAATAAGAATAAACAGTATGGGCTGAACATCATCATTTTTTGCTGCTAATTCATAACCTAGATCCAGCATATATAAAGATCAGCACATTCGTCTCATTTCATTGGCTTCCTTAGCTGCATCCTGTATTGACAACGTCTTGATACTTTATTACTGTGTGCATACTGTAAATCGAATGTTTTGTTGCCTCAATAAGTCTTGCTGACAATATTTTACACACCTTAATAATGATGTAGGTTGTAGGTTAACCACCTGCTGTTATTATAAAGACATTTTCATTAGTGGGAGTTAACATTCCCGAGTCATAGTATTCTATATCTTCCTATGACTTTAAAAAGATATATATATCTTTATTGCTTTTTCATCAATGTATCCCGTTACGACTTTCTCCAGCAGCCAAACAACGCTACTGAGGCCATTAAAGAAGTTTCATCTACCAGTGCGGTGCCAGCAAATTACGCATGCGCACAAGCATCTGCACGGCTCCACCGACACGCATGCGCACATACAAATCCCCACAAGCAGCAGGAGCAGCAGTAGCTCCGTTCAGTCAGTCCGGGCAGCAGCCATTTACGAGTCTATATATTCCCTTTTCTTAAATTAGCCACTTTAAGCTTCGCAATACCGCCCCCAATTTCAGCGTCGGTACGGAGCCGGCAGGCCGGGACAGAGACGGAGAGAGAGGCCACGGCCATGGAAGCGCTCGGACCCGGTAAGAAAAACAGAAAGAAGCGCGGAGCGGAGAGAACGTTCCGTGTGTCGGGAGTGTGTGCGCAAATGCGTCGCTTCACTGGGGGCCGTGGCTGCAGCGAGGCCTCGACGCACTGAGGGGAAAACAAACCGAGGGAGGCCCAGCCCGTATGTTTGTTTATATACGTGTGTGGCATTATTTACACGACTGACATTCCCTCTCTGTTTACGTTTAAGGACGACTTGCTGTTATTTATCGATTATCCAATTATGTCTGAGCGCTCGTGTTGATCTGAAGCACGCACTGCTCGTCGTGTTGGGGCTGGCATTGTGTGAGTGGGGATTTAACTAGGACCTTCCTCCCTGCTTCCTTCCGCGTCGTGGTGTGTTTACGTTGGTGTTTGTTCATGGTGTGTGTTATTTTTCCGCCACAAACCCACGGCCGCGTTTTTACAATGGAACCACACGATTCCATCGAAATGTATCAGTATTTCCTGCATAGGTTTATTCCCCGTGTTGCTCGCGCGTGTTTAAATTTGAACCTTCGCCATCGGGGACGACGCGTCTCTTCGGGCTGTCCGTCCAAGATGAGAGCTATAGGAAAACAAAATGAATCCCATTTAAACATGTCACCGTCGTGAAATGAGCAGGCGTGCGTATTTGGTGACATTTCACAGTTTTAATGCGCGGTTGTCATTGGTTTGCGCGCCTCTCATTTGGCAGCAGCCGTGAGCCTGTTGGTGATCAGTAGGGATGGATGGCGCCTTTATCGATCAGACGAGTAGGCAAGCTCCATATTATTCATCTGCGATATGATAACAAAGGCACTTTATTTTACAGCAGTGCAGTGACCTGAAGATGCAGAGGAAAGACAGCCACGCACTCCTTTACACAGTCATATTTTATTGTCTCTCGCTGTCAAACATGGATGCCCATCTTTCTTTTCTCTACAAACTGGTGTTTTTGTGCACGTTTCTGAATAGAAAAAGTAACCCTAGTCTTTACTAGCAACATGCTATGCTATGGCCACACATATTGACCATATTTTGATGTAAGGTGGTGGCATTAGGAATGCAAAGGTGTAGTGAGGGCATTGTAGACTTTGCAATAGCAGTTAAATGTTACATAAATGCAACGTGCAGTAACGTCCAGGAAATCGCTTGGAGACTGTGCAGAGCTACATATCTCCACAGGTGTGTGAACTGTGGCACACTGATGTCAACACATAATCAGGGCAAGCAATTAAGTTGTTTTTTAGATAAAGGTGGGTGGTTTGTTGCAAAATTTACCTTGCTTTTTTATGACTTCCATAATCTAGCTACATTGGAAGTTCCAGTATTGTGATTGTTTAATTCCAGTATTGCTTGTGCTATCAGTCACTGTCCAATTTACATGATTTTGAATAGTATTCATAGGGGCGCATCAGTTTTTTGGGTGAATACCAATATCTGATATTTTCCATGCATAGTGGCCTATAAAGAGAAGCGTGTCGAGAAGTCTAAGTTAAAATACAGAGATAGGAAATGTTTGCTCCGTTGCTAATATGACAGTTCTATGTAGTGACTAGGCCTTCTAGAAAAATGTAAATTCTACTAAATAATACTGGAATGATTTTCATCCAGTACTGAGGCTGTCCGACCCTGCACAAAATGCCGCTCTTGAGAATGTAATGCCCACATAGCATACTGCCTCTTTATAACAAGAATTTGTCAGCTTTTTATACTGTATATTCACTACGTTACTTTTGGTTTAAGGTCAGACATGGCTTGACATGCTGTGTGTTTTTGCAATTGTGTTGGGAAATTAGTTGAGGTGGTTGCACCACAGCTGGACGTCTTGTTATGCTACAGCTCAACAAGAAAGCTCATCTGGTTCAGGATTCCTTGTGGAAAATGCACTCTTTGATCTTAACATTATTGTGGCAGAACATTTTTTGGCAGGGTCCCAAGACCCTCACAATTATGTGTCATTAGTCTAGAATAGATTTACAGATCGGTTTAATTCAGTTTTTCATTTGCACCTGAACTGTTGTTGAAAAGAGCTTTAGGTGCGTTCAGAATACAAAGTTAAATCACAATGTAGAAGAAGGGAAGGATGTAAATGGGGGCAATCAAATGCTAAATTGCTCTTAAGTGGCATGAATTGAGGCAAACGCAGGACCATTCAGCTTGTAATTGTTTCAACTTGAGCAAGAAATTCAGTGTCATGATTCCGCTTGGTGAATGTGCAAACACAGATCGGAAGAGCACACGTCTGAACTCCAGTCA
>OMOW01103526.1:0-15132 GCA_900312555.1 Lamprogrammus exutus | reverse complement strand
TTACTAAAATATGACTAAACCTAAATGGCATTTTAGTCAAAAGACTATGACTAAAACTAAAACTAAATCAAAATTTGCTGTCAAAATTAACACTGATTGCTTCACAGTGAGAACATGCAAGAAAAGATTCTCCTTTTCATCTAAAACACCATTCCCTTCCAACTGGCCCCATGGTGACATGCCATGGTTTGTGGAACGCGTCAGGGTGCTTGGACCCCTTCATACTTGCTATGCAAGTCTAGTTTAATTTGAGTTTTCTGTGAGCACATTATCCCAGCAACTTTAATGAGGCACTCTTTAAGAAAGTCACCACCCACGAAGGGATTTCTGCACTCATCTGCTATTTTCCACCTTTTCTGGTCTGCCATGTTTAATAAACTGAGGTAAATGTTTTCATCGATGAGCCATCATTACAATAGTACACTCTAGTCAATAGATGTCGCTGTAATGTTGAAACCAAGAAGTGCAATTTATTGTCGAAACTATGCTCTAACGAGCCATGTTCCATTATATTTTTAAAATCCAAGGCCAGCCGCTTAAAAACGGGCAGTGGGCCGCAGTTGGCCCGTGGGCCGTAGTTTGGCCCGTTGGCCGTAGTTGGGCCACCCCTACATTACATCATATTTTATTTTAAAAACATGGTTTGGGGCATCTGACATTAGTTCGCCTAATTGGTCTATGGCAAAAAATGCAAAAGTGTTCTAAGACTTTTAAAACGTAAAATGACAGTGTGAGGCTGACGCATAGCCTACATTTTCCTCATATGACGTAGGCCTGTTACTCTGACAACATTGCCTATTTTAGTGTGTGCTTGCAAGGCGTCTTAGACATGGCTCTGCTGTAAAAAGCACAATGTATATAAAGATAATTAATTCATTCGTTCATTCATTAAGCTCATAAACTTCTGTGTGTCGTATATGGAAAAAACAGCGCTTTCAGTGGACTTTTCAATACTTACTGCACAATCATCACTGCCACCGGTGTTTTCCAGTGTTTTCCGAAAAAGCCTGTCTAATGAGGATGTCTCCTGTCTGTGCGAACGTTGCAATTCTTTATGTGTTTTGTCTTCAATTATTTTGCTAATATTTGTCAAACACTGAATACGACTCTCTTCTCTCTACTCGGCAGGACACAACCTCTCAGCTGAGCACACACACACACGTACATTCATGTAGAGCATTTGGGGGCAGAACTGATACAGACAGATAAGCATGTTTCTCTATCATCATGCTCGCATTGTTTTGAGGCGGAGGCTAGTGGTCATAAATGTACATACATAGCGAATTGCAACTTGTTAATCAAAGCTATTTTATTAGAATCAAAAATTAATCTAATAAAGTGGCTGACTGGACTTAAATGAGTAGTCGGCTGTTTGGCCAGCAGCAGGTGCTTATAGAAAGCCCTGGCTTGGGCTGAATTTTGTTATACAGTTTATTCACACCTGCTCCTAAATACATTTTACAGTTCGCACACATCCATTTTTAGTCGCAAATGTGAGTGAAACGCTCGCACTGTCAAGCCCTGCATTGTATCCTAAAAATCACGACTTCATCAAGAGGGATTGTTTTTACCAATTTTATGTTTGCCAAAATCATTATACTGTATATAAAATTTGAAGTGATTATTTATTGTGACTGACATTGCCAACATTCTTTTCCCATTATACAATCTCTAAACTAACAATGAGTATTGGTCTCTCCATTAGCATAAATCATGCTTTCAGTTTGCTCTCTGGTGCTTTGGTGCTGTTTGAGTGTTAGTGGCATGGGGAAAGATTAAGGATAAACAACCACTTAAAACGAAAAAACGATGTAAACATTCAGAAAGTAAAATGTAGATACATGCATGCTCATGAGAGGAGGACTCAGATTCTGCCAAGGAAGTCACAAGTTTCATTCCATATGCTGTATATACAGTATAATACAATAACAAGGAAGGAATGTTACTCGATGGGAAAGGTAATGGAGAAAATTGCTTTGAGTGTATGTGAGCGTGCAGGCGTACCTTCAGAGTAATGTGAGTGGGTATGCAAAGGAACCCTCAGTGTACAGTGAGTGAGTATAAAGACATACAACAAGTTGGTAGGAAGATTGAACAAGATGCCAAAAAGCATAGACACAGCTGCCTCTCCAGGTCCAGAAAAAATTGTGATTTTTTTTTGGTATTTGTCTACATCTTCATCTGTTGTTCTGCTAGAAATGGCTAGGAACAAACTTCGTAACATGTGTATGACCACCAGACACTGCTTGATATCAGTAAAAAAGACACACATGACTCTAACAGTATTCCAGTAGAAGAACTATGGTGCCTTGGTTTGCTAAGGACATCTGGCCCTGAGACCACAAACTTGCCTAAAGCAACTGAAAGCAGGAGGAAACACAAGCGCTACGAGAGAAGCAAGAGGCATCGAAAGCGCTGTGCGAGGGGACAGAAACGTGGAAAACGAGGAGGGTTTAATGTAAGAGTAACTCCAGAGAGTCTGGCCATCCCAACTGTCCTGCTCACCAACGTTCGCTCCTTGGACAACAAACAGGACTACAAAAAATCACAACTACCCAGCGAGACATGAGGGACTGCTGTGTTTTTGTTTTCATGGAGACATGGCTGAACAACAACATTCCAGACACTACCATTCAGCTGGTTGGGCTAACCCTACACAGAGCAGACAGAATAACATCACTGTCTACTAAGATGCTCAACATTTGTGGAGTTCATGATCATCAAGGGATTTCACCCAGGCAAACTTAAAGACAGTTTTACCAAGGTTTCACCAACACGTGAACTTTGCAACTAGAGGCGATTATCCTCTGCTCTAGCTTCACATATATTTACGTGGGCTGGCCTGGTTGTACACGTGATGGTAGGGTGCTGGCCAAATCACCATTGCACAGAATGGCTGAAGAGCAAAATGGCTGCTTGTTCCCTGGTGAGGTAAGTCATAATTTGTATTGTCTGATATCTGTGTTATATGGATAGGTAACAATGTCAGAAGGAATGTAGTTGCTCCAGTAGACAACTACATGTCTACCAAATGGGTTATAAAAAATAACTTTGCTCTGTCTGACCCCACAGACTTCCCAGACAGTCAATGGAGTAGAAAAATTCCTTTGCATCACACCAGAGACCCTGCTTATCCATTAACCAAATGACTGATGGAAGGCTTCACAAATCACAATCATCTTACCCACGAACAGTGGAACTTCAATTACCGGTTGAGCTCGGCACTTATGTGGTGGAGAATTCCTTTGGTAGCCTTAAGGGTCACTGGAGATGCCTGCTGAGGTGGAATGATGTTGACATTGTACTCATTCCTGACATCATTGCTGTCTGTCATACACTACACAATGTATGCAACTTCAATGAGGAGACTTTCTTTCTAGACTGGAATATTGATTCGTATGAGAGGCTTGAGGACCCTGATGTTGAAGTTAACCACGGAGAGGTCTTGCATAGCACAGAAGCCATTCCAGAGGCAACGATGACAATTTTGTAAAAAAAGAAAAAAAAGAAAAAAAGAAAAAAAAAGGTGGCTCTACACAATTCAGTTCACTGTCAGTTCAATGTCAATACAATATGATATTCACATAATCCATTAATGACTCGTGCCAAACAGTTTTATAGTGAATATGACCATATTGGCCTTCTAGGTGTAGGGCCTACATGGTGTGAGTAGGTGTTAAATAATTGAACATTTGTTACTCTACAAATACTTTATTGCTCTTGCAAAAAACAAAGCAGGAAAGGTTGAAAAACAAACAGTGGCCACTCCAGGCTGTGTAAAAGGCAAGGATCACCATTTAATTTATAAATAAAGCAATTTAACAAAAAAATGACATAAAATAAAAACAAAATATTTTGTTGTTACGTTTTACATCTCTAGAAAAGATGATGAATGTGGGTGAAAGCTAAGGTCTTGAGAGCTTGGCAGTGTCTGGCTTGGGCCCTAGCTCACTGAAGCGCCAATGTCGTGGCCGCTTGTATTCTGGGGAACAAGTTGTCCTGGGTTATGGTGTGGAGGTGGGTAGACAAACTGTGGTGAAGTGAACATTCACATGGTCTTCATGCAAAAGTTGTTTTGGGACACTTGCATGTCCCTCCACATGGCCATCTGAATGTTCCTCTCCTCATGCTAACGTTCCAGCGCCTCTTGATATTTCCGCTCCTCATACTCCCTCTGCTCTCGGAGCTGCAGAGCCTCTCTCTCATAAAATGTCTTGTCTAAGTTTGTGAACATGCTATGCAGTGCTTGCATCAGCTCCTGGTTCCTGGACAGTTTCCGCTTCTCAGTGGGGGAGGGTGGGGTGACCCTAAACAAACCACAATAGCACAGTAGAACATTAGCATTAGACACTATAGTCAATATACAAATCGCCAAATCCTTTGTCTTGCAGTTTTCTTGCCACACAAGAGGAGTTATAGAGCAGTAGTAATCTCAAGTAGCATTACAGTTACGTGCAGAGAAAATAAGTAGATCTATTCAGCCAACAGTTAACTGGCTTACTGCCCAGTTTTGCTAGTTATAAATGGTACAGGACGTACGAGGAGAGCCAGGCAACACAGTTCAAAGAAAAGGCGTCTCAATTCAATTCAATACAACTTAATTTACCCCTCTAGGGGCAATTATTCAGAGCAGCTCACCACAACACACAACAACAGGATCACAAGTAAAGCAACACACAAAAAAACTCAAGGAAGAAACAAATAACCCTGATAGCTGAATGCGGAATAAAACCAATAAATAAAATCAATAAATAAGATCAATAAATATAAGATAAAAAGGTCAGATAAAAAAAAAAAGCTACAGCTATAATGCATTTTGTTGGCTCGACCTAACAAAGAAAAAAATTAAACTCACCTTGATGAGAGTCGCTTGCCGTCTCGATCTCACCCTTTGAAGTGGTGTTCTCTCCATCCTCCATGGAAATCAACGCTGTCAACTGAGATGTCCATGTCCGTCAGCTCTTGGTTCTCCACGTCTTCGGCTATCCTGCTCAACAGAGCGACTGGAGTGGTAGAATGGCAGCACATCTCAAAATAGGTTCACCTCTTTTCCATTCCCGATTTTCCTATTTTTGTTCTTAATATCCTGATGCCTTTACTGGAGGGCCTTCAGCTTACTTATAACATTGGGTTTTCTTCTGTTTATTCTCAGTTGCTGCAGTGTCGCATGATTTTTTCGTAAAACACTGTGTCTCTAACTGTACCAGAAACATCTCTTCTTATTGTCTCCTCGGCATGGATTGAGATGGAGAGCAGCCTCTTCTTGTGTGATTGGTCAGGACACAATATGCAAAACGTCGTTTGTCAGCACGGTGGTAGATTGTACGTGCCCGCTACTGGCTTTGTGACTATGTTAAATTGTGAAAAACGGTGACGACCTTCATCAAGTGCATTGAGGGTGTGACCATAATGAAAACCTCCCTACCTCAAAGAGTAATGTGAGTAAGAATGCAGAGGAACATTCAGAGTAGTTTGCAGATGTACTTTCGTAGTAACTTGAGTGAACGTGAAGACGTACAGATGTACCTTTGGAGCAATGTGAATGAGGTTGCAGGTGTATGTCAGAGCAATGTACCTTCAGAATAATGTGAGAGGGTGAGCAGGCTGACACATGATGCCCCAGCCCCAGAGCCAAAGATGGTAACTCTCTTCGGGTCTCCTTTGAAGGCCTGGATATTTTCTTTGATCCATCGGAGAGCCTGGATCTGATCCAGCAGGCCGTAGTTCCCCTTTGCTGCCTGGTCTCCTGTGCTTAGAAACCCTGCAAACCAGTAAAAAATATCTTACATTTTCTTTCAAAATAAAATCAATTTTATATTTGATTGGAGACAGACTACATAATTTTAAGAACAATTGTTCTTAAGTCACTTTTATTCTAGTGTCCCAAGACATTATAAAAATGCTTTTATGATTGTCTTGATAACTGATGTTCGTTAAATTCTAAAATTAAAAGAGAATATCAAAGCTTCAACTGCATTAATCTGACCACTCTACCACACTTTATGGGTACAGGAAGTGTGCTTTCAGTGTATAAATAGGTTAATTAATGCATTACAGTAATAACGTGCCAAAAGTAAAAATCTGATTCTGCTAAGTAAATGCAGCCATCATATAAATATACTGGTATAAAAAGTCCAATGTTTGAATTATTGTACACAAGTAAACTGATAACTGGAAATGGAAATACTCAAAATCAAACCCAGATCAAATGAGACTTTCGAGAAAATTAGCAGGAACAATCAGCTATTCTATCTGTTGCACTGAAAAAACAAAAAGAAGGGAAAAAAAGTGAATGAAGCCATGGAGATGGCATGAACATGGCCAGTACATGTTGCAGCATGAGCTGGAGCTGTGAAGAAATCAAATTACAATTTATGTGGGAAACAGAAAGAATTAGAAATTGGTCATCTTTATTTTTAACAGCAATGATTACATCCCAGCTTGGCTTCTAATTGGCTATCCTTGGTCCTCAGAGTTTGCACCAAACTACAGGATGTTGGGTAGGGTTTAAACATAAATATTAGCATATATACGCCGCAATAGGCTACTGAGCAGATCAGACAAAGTAAAATACATTCTGAACAATCTCATACTACAGGAGAGCCTGAAAATCTTAACCATCAGAAAATTGGGAATTTGCCACTGATCGTTTGACCTGTCTTAATTAACACACAAATGGGATTCAAAGCAAAAAACCTTTGGTGGACACAATTATCACAGAACAGTCTCCAATAAACCCCAGGATAATATAACATCATCTCATGCATAGTCTTTTGCTTTTCATGAGACATTAAGCATTAAGCTCACAATGCATTAACGCAAACAGCAACTATGAAAAGTCCTTTCAATTGATTTCAACCAAAACCCAGAAATATCCCACCGGCAAAAATCCAGACCAGCAGCCAGCAGCTACATCACATAATTGTAGACAAATTAGCAAATGTGCCCCAACCCACTAAGAGGCTTCCTTTGGGCTAACTTGCTGTTCCTCCTTGCCAGCTTTGCATCCAGACCTGGCAGTAGCTGACCATGATGGAGTAAGAGGAAATAACAAATGGAATGAGGGATTACAGGGCCGCTGGCAGCCTCATCGACTTGGAGGATGACCACAGGCACTGCCAATTTACTTCTCTCTTCTCTCCACCTTCCCCATCTCGTCCTCCACTTCTCTTCCCATCAACCCCCACCACATGTTCTCTTTTGTCTCTGCTCTTTCCTGTCATCCCACACCATGGAGGAGCAGGAGAAGCGTGTCTGACAGGCATTAACTAGGATGTGAAGGCTTTGTTTCAAATCTCAAAACAGACTGCAGTGTCGTAGCAAAATAAGAAAAAGACTTGTGGTTCGATGGAGTATTTAATTTTGCAAAGTCAAAAACTCATATTATCCAAGGAGCATAGAGACTTTCTAGCCTCTAGCAGGCATTAGCAGATACACAAATATGCAGTTCTGATATGATTCCACAATGATACATCACTCTAATTTGACCATCTCCTTCTCCTAATATGGACACAACAGTTCTGATATGATTCCACAATGATGCGTCACTCCAATTGACCATCTCCTTCTCCTAATATGGACACAACAGTTCTGATATACCGAACATGTTGCGACATATGTTCCCATCTGTGTGTTCCCATCTGTGATCCAAAACATCATCTAATACTTTCCTTGTCTGCGTGAAGAACACGGAAAGCCTATTCTGCACGTGGACCTTATTTCGCAACATTCGGAAACCCATGAAACCATGTTGTGCAATCAGACTCTATTCCCAATAGTAGATATAAGAAATGCTACTGCTGAGAGAAAAAGACTTACTAAACCAAAACATACAAAAACATATTGAAATCTTATTTGTCTATTGTTTATTAAAACAAAGTCCTATTTTCCTAGACCACATAAGAAAATCTGTACAGCAACGTTATTTCACCTCTTTCTAATACTTGTTTTTGTAAATTAGTTGAGTGATCTGCCTTGATTAGTCTTGTTTCCACATACTGATGCTTTCTAGAAAATCTTGACAGTTGATTCATATTGGAATTACGTTGAAATAATATCATTGTTTCAGTAAAATAAGACATTCCGCACACGATAACAGACAAAATTACTCTTTCTTTCTGATGTATCACAATCCGGCTCCTTGGCTGCGACAAAGAGGGGAGATCAGACGAATTTTAAAGAGTGGATAAGCATATTTATCTACAAAATAACAATAAAGGACGGAAACATTGTGAAAGTCAGCAATCAGTCATGTGAGCATGTATGGACGAGTGAAAATGTCTGCAGCAAACAAAAAAACAAACAAACAGCCCTTGCCACTGCCATGAGGGGAGGGGGAGAGAGAGCACTCCGTGGGATAAGTGGTGAGCTTTATCTCTTCCAAAACCACACCAGGCCCAGGTGTGGCTCATGAAGTTAATGACGACAATCCACCCTGACCTGGATCCCGCAACAAAGAAGAACCAGAAAAACAAGACATAGGGACACCTAGCGGGGTGAAGGGATCATCACCCCCCCGCCCCCATAAAAACGAGTTCCCGTCGGGAACTCCAGCGCCTGGAGAAGCATTTAAGAGTGACAATGAAGAGAGATAAAAGACCAGAGAGGTTACACAGTAAATGGTATAGCACAGAATTTAGGACAATGCATCACGCACAATGTTTTCAGAGTCCTTGATGTGGCGGATATGTGGCTGAACAATAGGTTTGCAAAAACAAAATTCATTGCATCAACCTGAGGTTTGGAGAATGCAGAGAATCCAAAAACATTATGGGGTTGTGGTCTGTGTAGTCCACCAGGGGAACACTACCAGAGTCAGCATAGACTTGAAAATGCTGTAATACCCAAATGAGTGCAAGTGCATAATTTAACTTTAAAGAGTTACATTTTACAAACTAACGGGTCGTTCCACACCACTGTTATCACACTGAAACAAAACAGCACCTGCACCAACATCACTTGCATCCCCATGCAGTTTGAAGGGTCAGTCCATGCATGGAGCTGGAAAAACGGGGAAACAAAGAACAAATTTAACATTCTCAAATGTTTGTTGACAAGAAGCTGACCAAACATATCTATCAAAGGAGCTACCACAGTTGAGAAGTTCTTTTTTTACAAAACTGCAGTAGTAACCCACAAGACCCAGAAACCGCTGGAGTTTCTTCTTAGTTGCTGGCGCTGGATACTGCTCAATTGCAGTCACTTTTGCCTGTATCGGCCACACGTAACAAACCCTCATCAGGCGGTGTAATCCCATCAACCTCCTGTGCAGAGAAAAAGTTAGCAGCACTGCCCACTGTTGCAGCCACTAAAACTGGTTTAACAGACTGTTCCTGCTCCTCACCACTAGATGCAGAAAACTGACTCACGGGCGTAGTAGGGTTTTGAATGAGGTAAAATCACATGACACAGTCAATTATCAGGTGCTCCAATGGCTGGGCAATTGCCGGAATAGGACTCAAAGGAGCTCGTTTAATGCTCTGATTTGGCTTTCCCGTCATTTGACATGTATGACACGTTTTGATATACCTGGAGACATCACTCGTTACACGACGCCAGAAGAAGTACCGCCAAATGTAGCCATATGTCTTACGAACTCCCAAATGTCCTGACTGACCATGAGAAGTCCTCAACACTTTATCACGAAACTTCGAAGGAACAACAATCTGAAGAACCGGATTACCAACAAAGTTTTCAGCATGCGGCAACCATTTCCTCACCAACAGTTTGTCCATCAGCAAGTAACCATTTGCAGCACTCTTTCCCTCATCAACGGTGAGAACTGTGTAAAACAGCTGACTCAGAGAGGGATCAGCTCTCTACTCCGCAACCAGGTCACTGCGAGAAACAGACAAGAGAGTATCAGGAATAGGCACAGAGATACCCCTCTCTCCTCTGCTCCACCCCGCTCAGGTGCTGGTTCAGGCTCCGACTTCACACGGCACATAGCCTGTGCCAGGGAAACACTGAGCACTCTTATCTGGTTTTCCTGTAACAGAGGGTAAATACGTTAAAATGGGAGGTGGCCGACCATCGGCCCACTCTCGGCTACCAGCCAGGTCGTTCCCTAGAATGATGTCTATGCCTTCAATTGGCAGTGCAGGAGGCACGCCCATGGCAACCTCACCTTGAACCATACCACAGTTAAACACCGTCTATGTAGTGGAACAGGGAACACCATTAAACCCATCCCCTGCATCAGAACGGGGTCTCCTGTATTAGTTTCCTGAGAAAAAGGCAACAGAGAGCTCACAATGTATGAATTAAAAGCCTCAGTGTCTCTCAGAATTTTTACCAGTACGGCGACGTCACTCCCCACTAGCAACACATAACCGTCAGACACGAAAGCTGAGAAATCTGACTCCTCAACTCTGCATTTCGCTCCAGCTTCCACCTGTTGACAGGGAGAAATTATAGGGCTGACATGTTTAACAGAGACAGTTAACGCAGCAGACTTAAATTGCGCCCATAATTTTTAAACTGCTCCAACACGACCAAATCACACAAAGCATCATAAGTATCAACCTTCAATGCAGTACACCACCGACTGAAATGAGTAAACTCCCTGGTAAACTCAACATGTGTCTGTTTACTAGATTTCTCCCATGTCTGGAACCTCTGGCGATACGCCTCAGGCACAAACTCGCAAACACTTAACACTGCAGCCTTGACCGTTGCATAAACTTTACTTTCAGCCACAGTGAGAGCAGAGTAGGCTTTGTGCGCCTTACCTGTCAGCAAGCATTGTAAAAGTAATGTGCGATTAGAGTCTGACCACTCTCGGCTACCCGCTCAAAAAGTGACAAAAACACATTTGAGTCTCGTTCACAAAATTGAGGAACCAAACGCAGATTACTGCCAACATCAAAAGAACAAAACGTAAATCTACCCAGAACAGCAAGAGAGGCATGGACCGCACCTGTATCAGATCAGCTTAAAGTTAACCCACTCGCCTCCACCACAAAATCACCAGCATAACACAGCTTGGCGACACAAACACACACCCCTCAAACAAATTTAGTTTTTCCAAAGTCAAGTAAAGTTTTCTGGATAATGCAGAAATGGTTTAATGATTTCACTGCTCAAGATATATTAATTTAGTTTAGGAAGTTTCTGTTTAACCGATTAAGAAGAAAAATATGGTTCAATCTTTTTTTAAAGAAAATGTTTTTTCCAATGTTTGTAGTTTTGTGCGAGCAGGATGTCTGCACAAAGTATTTATGTCTTTCAAGTGGAAATTACAAACTGCCACATCCTTCATAAATAACTTCAGAAATCAGTGTGTTCAAGTGTTATTTCCTGAAAAATATGACATACAACCTAACAGCTCTTTGATGACTGGAAATGGAAATTCAATGTGCTGAAAGTTTGTATTGGTTTTCTCAATAAAGCAGTAATAGAGGAAGACAGTGTGAGAAAGAGTGCTCTGTGCTGCTATTGGATTCAGTCTGTTGCTTTGACAGAAATTCATTCATTCCACTGACAAGGTCCTGATGTCCAGACTGGCAGCAGTGTCAAATGTGAGAAGGAACATAATGACATACCACTTAAACATGGGATTCTGTGGGGTATTTTAGCCTGCTGTGTCCATCAAATAGTTGCTATTGCAGCTGGAGCCAGAGGAGCACTGTCAATACAGAAATTGAAAAACAGTTTCCACAGTGTCACTTGACAGACTAGGTGCTTGGTTAAACAAATAGTAATGCTGGATTCTCTTTTACAAACACTGACTGCTGGTTAACAGCCCCCACCATCTTAGCACTGGCTTTCCACATACAAATCAGGGGTGAATCTGCGCTCATTCGCATGAGCGATGATCACTATGTGTGAAATCATGTCACAAGGATCGTTTCCCGTGTCAGTTTTCACCTGTGTTTTCAATACCAAACTTAGTTTAGTCAGGGCTTTCCCCTTGTGAAAGACCTTGGAAGCAGTCACCGATCAGTCATGTACTTTCAAGATGCCTGATTACAAGACATCAACACAAAAACTTCCATTTAGGTGTTTTGAGCTTCCAAGTCAAGTTTTTTGTGCAAATGTCAACCGCCTATCCATTATGACAGTTTGGTCAAAAGATTTACAAAATCTCGGCTTTGACCTTGAGTGGCCTAAGATATGGAATAATATATTATCCTCTTCTAAGAGGCTTGCTCATCAGTTGATTAATTTTAAATTTGCGCACAGAGTGTACTTTACTCCAGCATGCAGATTTAAAATGAAACTCATCAACAATGACATTTTTTAAACATATGTTTTTTGTTGTGCCACTGTTGAATATCTTTGGGAACACATCACCAATACACTTATTGACATCTTTGATTAACATGTTCCATTATGCCCCGCCCCTTTTCTCTTTGGTAACAATCCAAATGTCACTTTTACATATCTTGAGAAACAAATATTCTTCACTGCCTCAACAGCTGTTTAAAAAAACATTCTCAAGAGTTGGTTTGAACCATGTACTGTTTTGAGCAGAACTTGGGCTTTGATGTTCCATGATATTTGTATTATTCAGAAATCCACAGCCAGGGTCAATGGAGCGAAAATTTAAGCATTAGCTATATGGTCTCATACTATCGCTTTCATTTCCAGGCTGTTCTATTGCACTGCTCTTGCTTTCTCCCACTGACACGGAGCAGGATGCAGAAAATTAATGAAAAGAAATCAATGTATCCAGCAAAAAGCTCAGTGAAACAGCATCGCGTTTTGTGGAGTTTACTCAAAGCAGAATTTGGGAAGTTCCAGGGTTTTCGGCTTCCCCTGACATCACATATCACCATTGTCATGTGGCTCTACTTGATCTATCATCAAAAAATAAAAACTGGCTACAGGGTCCACTTTTGACAGCCGTTTACATTCTATGTGTAGGAACAAGTAATCAAAGTAAACAAAAGTAATCCCATGTAAGCATTTTAGTGTAACTTCTACCAGGGAGACACATAAGTCACATCACATTCATTCACTGGCCCCTCCAATCAGGTCAGCGTTTGCCAGTTAACTAGCTTTGTCACGTCAGCGTCTATCCGGCAGTCTGTCCAATCACATGCATACTCACCTGTTTAAACGCCATTCACTAACATTTGTCTCTGCTGCTTCCAGTGCTCCGCACATTGCATTCGCTTGTGGTTCGTTTTGTGGTGAAATTAATGCATATGTAACTGATCAACTTTGTTTTTTTACAGTCATCATCATCATTAATACTTATTAAGTCAGGAGTGTTTTGCCACAGTCAGATGATACTACTGCAGGTTTGACTTCCTCCAAATAGTCCCAAAAAACATTAAGAGCTCTCACAGAGACTGCCTTCACTGATGTCATCTATCATGTTCAACAACACGTGCAGTGCAGTTTTATCTTTCTATCACTTTATTTTGCAGCTAATTAAAGTTTAATAGGAATATTTCAACTTTTTTGATCAGTCTTCAACAAAGCAGAGGGGGAACTCTTCTCATATAACATTGAAACAATAAAAGTACTGAAACCATTGTTGTTTCCAGAGATGGGACCAAGTAATTGTATTGCAAGTCTGAAGCTTTGTCTTCAGTCTTTAAGTCAATACAGGCAAGCCACAAGTCATGACTGACAAGTTTCAGTCAAGTCAGAAATTGAGTTTCATCACTTCATCATCAGTCATCAGTCATCAGTCCTGGATAATAGCTCCCTCTCTGGTTGTTAAATGTCTCTGCAAAAATGGCCATTTTATGTGTGAAAAAGCAAACTTGATGTCTCAAGTCAGCAAAGTTGTGAATCAAGTCTAAGTCGTGCGGCTCCAGTCTGGTAATCTGGTAAGTCCCACCAGTACTCGAACTGTACACAAGTACCATACTGCATACTCTGAAGTCCAAATTGCAATAATAACATGTGCATATCTACATAAAAGAGTTAGTTTTAGGTTCTTGACTAAGTATCAAGTGTTACATACCTAGACTTTCTTCCACATTAAGTTTTGCAGTTTCTAAAAGGAACTGTCTTGTTGTGGCTGAGTTGAGGTGAAAGTCATCCCCTCTTAGTTTCCACATTGCTGCTAAAAGCCAGTCAGCCATAGCAGAAGTGTGTAGGGCAGAGGACGAGCAGGGGCACAGGCAAGCAAGGAATGAAACATGGAGATGTTACTGCATGAAACGGGCTGGGGGAGTCACTTAGTCATACCGACCTTCAGATATCTTATGCAAGGATGAGGACATGATTCGAATCATTCTGTATGATATCAGAGTATTTTTTGTATAACATGGTTTGTACATACAGTGCAACAACTAATGGAAACATTCAGAGCTCAATAATTCTAGGTCATGTACATTGACTTTTGAAAATGTACACCAGTGAAGTCAATCATCATCAAAATGTAAATCTAACACAACTAAAAGTTACAAATCCATTATTTCATTTAATTAGCTAAAGTAAAGATAATGTAATAGAAGATAAATCAAGATTAAATTGTCTTATTAATATGACAAACATTAATACAAACATTGTAAAGTCTAAAAAATTCACTAAATGTTTACAATCGGGTAGGCAAATTTATTAAAATATGCAATAATTAAGACCAGTGTATATGATGGAATAGTGGCATTAGAATGTGCCAGAGCCCACCAAATTTTGCCTTTTTACAATGAAGACAACTCAGTGGTCTCTACTCGGCAGGACACAACCTCTCAGGACACAACCTCACAGCTGAGCACACACACACACGCACATTCATGTAGAGCATGTGGGAGGGCAGGGCTGATCCAGACAGATAGGCACATTTCTCTATCATAATGCTCGCACTGTTTTGAAGCAGAGGCTAGTGGTCCTAAATGTACACACTTACCGGGTCGCAACTTGTGAATCAAACTATTTTGTGAGAATCAAATATAATAAAGTAGCCGCCTCGACTTAAATGAATAGTCGGCTGTTTGGGTGGCGGATATGAAAACCTCTGCAGTTATGCTGGGTTTCTGTTACACTCAGAACTCTCAGATTCAGACTTAAGTTGTTATTTTTCAGTCAAAGATATCCTGTGAGAAAATTATTGTCGTGAAAATGCACCCACTGCTATACAAAATTAATGAGACCAGTGATACGTCAAGCTGTGATTCAGCGTTACATGGATGAAGAAATTGAATTAAGACTGATTCCGAGGTATTGTTTTAT
>OMOW01103525.1:0-16385 GCA_900312555.1 Lamprogrammus exutus | reverse complement strand
TTCAATCCCCAACAGCGACTATCGACGAAGTAAAAGCAGAAGGAGGGAGGTGAAACAAAAAAAGGTTGAAGGAAAAACTGAAGTAGGAAGGGATGTAAGGGTTTTATAATGCAAGGGATGGAGGGAGGCAAAGAGGAGAACAAGAGACAATACAAAGAGCAGAATTCAGACATGGAGGAGAGAGTGAATAAAGAAGGGTAGTGAAGGTGGAAAAAGACACTCCCTCCATCTCAAAAATTAGAGAGGAAGGAGAGGGTTTAAGGGAGAGAAGAGGGGGAGAGAAGGAGAGGAGGGAGGAGCAGAAGGTGGAGAAAGGAAAGAGGGAAGGAGGAAAAACTTTAAAACGGGAGATGTTTAAGATAAAGGAGGTGAGAAAGAGAAAGTGGTTGAGAATGACAGGAGAAAGGTGATATGAACGAGTAAAAGGTGGATGACAGCGGATGAGACAAATGTGGAAGGAGGAAACACAGTGAAAGATTGGTGCATACATGAACAGAGAGAGGGTTAACCAAACAGAGGGGAGATAGGGGGATGGGATTCAAAAAGAAGAAAAATTGCAGGACAGGAAAAGAGGCTTTAAGAGTGAGAAGGAGTGAGACAGAAGGGTAGAGAGGAAAAGAGAGAACGTGAGGTACTTGGGTGGGAGGAAAATAAGCAGCTTATTAAAGGGACTGGGCTGGAGACGCAGAGCAAAAGCAGCAGCAGCTCTTTCTTTTCTATCCTCCTGAGAAATCTGTGGATAATATGTTGCAGAGGAAAAACATTTTGCTTACCGCCCCTTAAAACAGGCTTTAAGTAGGGGAAACCACAAGGCCCAGCACAGGGAGATAAAACACTGCTGCTGACGGCAGCCGAATCAGCTCAGGCACTAGACAGAACTGGGTTGGCATTTGTATCACCTTGTTTAACACAACATGTGACATTTGGTAGAAAGTTTGATTCACAGAGTTTTACAGCATCGGGGCATTATTTATAGCAGGATTGTACTGGTTAAAATGGCACCACAGCTGGATTAAACAGGAAATAGAACCCCAATCCTGAGCTGGGTGGTAAAAGTATGTATCAGTACTGTGTCAAGAGATCATTTAGTACAATTAAAGAGCTTTGGCAAACTTCATCAAGGCTACATAACAAAAGAAGAGTGTAGATTTAACCTGCATTGTCATGTTTTTGATAAATGAAAGAACTTTGTGTTTTAAAAACAGTCAGTGTCAAAACACAAGGTTCATGCCTTCAGAAATGTATCCAGCAAGACAAACCAGTAAGTCCTGGATTGTCCCGACACAGCTGTTCCATCAGAACACAGCAGGTATTTTAGGAGGGGCCTTAAAGAAAAATAAACTAAAATCACCGTTTTTATTCAGTGTGTACAGTGGTGCTGCAGCAAGTGAGAGCAGATGGGGATGTATCTGACTACGGTAGTTATACAGCACGTAACTAGACTTACTAAACAGAAACCACTGTGTTCAGTCTGATCTAGATTGTGTATGCTCTACCACAAATGGGTATTTAATTATGTTTCTGCTCATATGCGCCCATCTCACGATGTGGCTTCAAAGAAAGCAGAAAACTCAAACGGTTTCTTATCATCAGGTTATCATGGAGTCACATGCTCACGCCAGAGGGGGAGGAAGATGAAAGGGAGACAGAGGAAGACAAGAGAAAAAAGAGAAAGAGAGATAAGGGGGTGGGGGTCAAACTGTCTGACATTTTCTTGGCAATACCACCACTACCACGTCTGTCTGAGAAATGTATCTTCTGTCATTTTTAGATAGGAATCTCACACTTATCTGTTTCTAACCATTCGACCCATGTGCTCATTATTGCCGTCTCTGTGCATTTCCCGCTATTCCCAAATCATTCCTTCTTAACTCTACTTCTTTCCCATTCTGCTCTTAATTCCCATCAATCCATCACTTCTTGCAGCGTTCCTTTCTGACTACACGATGCTCTCGCTCTTTCTCTCTGTTGCAGCCATTTTGCCCTACCTGGCCACTTATCTTCTATCTGTATCCCTGCATCAGTCTGTCTAGCCCACAGCTGAACACACACAGGACACTCACACACACAGAGCTCTAAAGCTTTTCATTACTCTGTAAATGGTCATATTATCATTAGGTGGATTGTGGGGCGGGGGGTCGTTTGGTCATTTTCCAGTGGTCTGGAAATGCATCTTGTCTATCCAAAAAGAAGGATTTCTCATATTTTCTAATTATTTATATCTAAAATGTATGTATGTGTAATTTATAATGCAATTTGTTTATTCTTGTTTTTGGTCTTGAGGACATCACCCAGAGTGATGTCAGACTCGTGGCGGAGTCTACACAGCTCTATTGCATAACATATGCATAACAAGGCAGATCATCTGTGACTATATGAGCTAATATCAATCAAAATGTTGATTGTCAAGAGACATTTCAACAGAATTATGAGAAATATTTTTAGGAGAAGTAGTTGCTAAAGGCTATGTGGGTAATTCATGTCACACATACACTGTTAAGCCTCAAGTATAACTACAAAGTCTGCAAATGTGGACGCTTGTGATGCATCGACTGATATAAACAGATGATAAAATTTACAGAGTAAGTATAATTTGGCCATAACTTTTTCTATTGAACGAGGCTATTATTAAAACACACCATCACACAAACATTGCCTGTTGTAACCTGTTTCAATCTGACGGTAAATATCAGCTGTATAAAATCAGAATGATGCTTTGCTTTTCTGATAGATAAGCCGAGTCAGTTGATTAGACTTATGTATATCGCACACATTCTAATGGCACTGTGCCTCTTCCTCCTGTTCATGTAATGTAATTAACATTGTATGTAATTTATTAGTCTTTAATAATTATAACTTTGTATTAATTGGACAGGTGTGTGTTAACTACTCAGTCTGTTGTAGTCAGCCATCCTGAATAACAGGCAAGAGTTTTCCCGGTGTTTTCGTGCGGGAGTTGTCCTGTGGACATGGATTGCAGGCAACAAAAAGTGTTTCCTGGTGCATATCAGACGGCAGCGCAGGACCAGGAGCAATGAAAAATGACGCAAGTCCCAAGTCTGAATCGCGAATAGCTGGGGACACTCCTCGGTCCCCCTGAACACATAAGTGTGTCATTTTGGTATTTAATCCCACTTACACGCACATATCTCAACACTGAATCGGACTGTCGCCGCTCTGCATCTCTGTCACACACATTGCCATTTTCATTTGCTTTCACCTGTCACACACCTTACAACAATGTATCTTTACTGTCTGACATTTGTGCTAACTATGATTATTAATGTCAGAGAGGCTTTATGAGTGATCTGAAATGATCATGGTGCATATTTATCGTGAGTAGTCACGTGATTTTTTTTTTTTTTTAAGAATCCCCCCATTGAATGTTGAAACAATGATTGATGGATAAATTCAACTAAGTGGAAATTAAACACGATATTATGTCATCTTCTTGACTCGTTACAGTTTGTCTGCAAGCAATTAACTGTCAATTTACACATCCAGGAGACTCACAGCAACCGATTCAACCCACTGGAGTTATCTTTGTGTCTACCGATTTCTAAGAAAAATAAATATAATGTGTCTACTTTGTTAAATGCTCAACTTACTACCATTCACTTGTTCACTTTGTCTCTGATTGCGTGCTGGTCATGTTGTGGTAGCGAGCTTATAAGAGTTTATGTTTTTGTTTGCTCCAAATGTTCATGCAAATGCTCAAATGTTCTACAGTTTCATATCTGAGGTTGTTGGGAACAGATGTGAAACAACTATATGGTATAATGCATTTGGGGAGAGGAAAACCAAAACAATGAAGAAATCAATTTCAGCAGCAGCATCTATTATCTCCTTTTGATGATTCACTCAGTCATTCAACGTGTTATGTGAGCAGCAGCAACAGAGAGAGAGAGAGAGAGAGCTCACTGTCGAAATGTGCGACACTGGTACAAGCCCCACCTTGTAAAGGCATAAAGCTGTTATCCAGATACAGACACAGGGAGCTAACCTCTGTGTCAGACATACTGCCAGTCAGAATAGTAAATGAGAAGACGGTCAAGGGGTGATGAAAGAGGAGGAGGAGAGGGAAAAGACAAAGGAGGAGCAGCAGTATAACAAGGTCAGTCTAAGCAAGTCGACTCTACAAAACAGTACATTCTGTTGGTAAAGATTCTGTTTTTTACCTGTATCATACATCACCTTTGGTTTGGTGCTTAAGAACACGTGTAACGAAAAAATCCAATTCTGCTTTGAACTGGAAAATAGTGCTACAATATATTATTCACCGTAGATTTTAGATGGTAAATGTGACTTAAAAACGTGAGAACTGGCAGTATGAGACAAAACTATTTAGCACCAAAGACTCACAGTTCGACTGCTGCTACGACCTCCCTCCATAAACCAGTGTAGATGGGTGACAAGCTGATGACACATTTTTGACTGCATAGTTGTCATGCTAGTTGTATGACTCACCAGGCATTCATCATACAATCTGAACAATATACCCCTGATGAACTTTGAAAGTTTACAGTGGGCTAAAAGGGGCTTCAGTAAGGATTCTTCCTTACTAATCAATTATTGAATGAAATGAAATGTGTAAGTAACTTTCACTCCACAAGCTTTCCATGACATGAAGACGTTGTATAATAAGACAGTGGTGAGAAGAGGAATAGGAGGAATGATTGAGAGCAGGGGGGAGGTGATGGACAAAGAGCTGGAGGGATGGAGGGAAACAGAGAGACACTTACGTGTTTCTCTCCTTCGATCCTCTTGTCAGCCAGTTGAACAGCCTCCAGGTACTTAAAATGCATCTCCATCAGTCGATCAACCTGGAGAGAGAATGAGAAAGACGAGGCTCACAACGGCAAAAGAGATATGCAGCATGCAAGGAAGCAACCGAAAATATAACAGAAATTAAAGAGGAAAAGATGGAGACAAAGGAGAGATATTTGGATGTGTACTATCGAAGATAAATCTACAACACACGGACATTAATTTAATACAATTTTAGTACAACATAATATGTATGAATTGTACACATTCTCTGTGTTAGTATGTTTGGGTATCACGCAATACACGCAATCATTATTTCAGCCAATTCCAAATTCTGTATTCAGTTACTTCACGTTGAACAGCAATTAATCAAATTTCCCACAATGCCACCAACTTCTTTTTAATCAACTGTTGAAGAGTCTAGCCATATTACTTAAAAGTACATCGGATGAAATCATGTTTGGCAAATTGTACAAAAATGACCTTAAAGAATAAAGAATCTCTCTTTAAATTTTCATTTTCATTATTAAACAAATATAAACTTAAAAATGAGTTGAATTGAGAAAAACCTCCTCAGTAAGTACCATAAAAAGGAGCAAGATGACAAAAACTCACCTTCTCACAATCGTTCTCGGTGAACTTGTTGAGTAGTCTGCTTCTCTGTTGGGACTTGAGATTTCTCAACATGGAGGCGATGATGGAGCACACATGCTCTGTGGAGAGTGAAGACAGTGGTTAAGAGAACAAGGAGATTAGCAAGAACCTGAAGCTTTCCCATCATTACACTGAGCAAAATTTGAAACATACTTCAGTTTCATCAAATGAAGAAGATTTCTTTCTATACATTTATACATTTGTGAAAACACAACATCATTGCAGTTGCCTGTCTCCATAGCCGGGCACATAAACACATGTAAGCCTCCTATATTAGCATTTTATCAAGAAGAATGTTGCTAAACATGAACATGACACTGAATGTGGCATTACAAACTGGTGCCCAGTGTTTAACAAAGAAAAAATCATGTGTGAACTAAAAACTCATTCACATCCATAGCCCTCAGACAGCACAAATCGATTAACACTTGATAATTTGCAATTACACCATGCAGCCAGCTAAGCATGGATACTCTTACAGTGAGAGCACAAAACAAGGTAAGAAAATCTTAATGAAATTTAGAAATCAATTTACATTTACAGACATGCTGGAACATGCATAACAGGTTTGACTGTAGTTGAATTACATTTCTCATGGTGATAGAAATTTCTTTGTAGCAGCTCTGAGGACAATTGGCAAGGAAGAGGGTGAAAAAAGCCGTGATAATGGTCTAAATTAGCAACAAAAGCTAGAGATTCCTACTGAATGCCCTTGTTAATCTGAGTCATGCTATGTAAGAGCTTTTTTCATCCTTTTTACTAACAGGCAAGGGCAGCAGGCGACAATCTTAGTATAATATTTCTCTATAATATTGAATGAACAATAGACTATACTCAACGGGAACAGAATATGATACTGTGCAATATCTAGATATACAGGACGACAAAAAAATTGTAATTGGACTTTATCAACCAGAGGTCAATATTCTCTCTCAACGAGGCTTTGCAGTTGCTAAGCAACAAGCGTACAGGAATCAATCCCATTTCTGCTTTTTAAAAGGGGTCATGTTTGCAGTCAGCTCCCTTTGTGCTATCCCCTACGACCTGCAGCATTTTTAGTCAAAAGGCTTCAAGGCTGAGAAAATCTAAAGGCTAAAATGCAAGTTACACTGAATCTTTCAAGATACACAAAATTAGAGATATAATTTTGGGCACAGAAAGGAGGAAAAAGTATGAAACACAGAAAACAAATAACCCCTACCAAAAGCTGAAATAAACTGGGTTGTTTTTTTTCATAGTTAATTCAAACTGCATGAATCTGAACTTTTGATACTCTTCAGCTAAAGCAGCAACAACATGACAACAATACACAGGCGGAATTCTGAGGCAAAAGACAATCAATTCAATTTAGAATGATAATCAGGTTTCAAAACAGGCAAGATTCAAGAGGATCAGGAGCAAGGAATAGTAAAAAATAATGGTGTCTAAACTTCTTTGGATTCAAAATTGATTCTTTAAAAATCCTGTGGATTGTGGCTTGGGAGTCAGTATTCCTGATACATGTAAGGGTGATTGAATGACTGTGATTACATGTATTTAAAACAGTGCTGTAATTGTTTGTACTTTTAAAGACCAGTGCTTAAAATATTAGGACATTAATTAGAATCTAAGGTTCCCTTATTTTATTGTCACTATGTATACAACCTTTTTTCCTGTACACAATGACAGGGAGGCTAGCTGCCATTTCTGAAAGGATGCTACTTTATCAACTTGACCTTAGTGGTAATTGATGTCGGCACCTCCACGCCCTGCCAGGGCGGCTATTGATCGCTGGCTGTAGAATGTTCTCTGCAAAGAATTTAAAACAAAACAGCAACCCCTCTGGTGAGATTTGTGGAGGCATGGTGGCAGGGTTCGACTGTGAGTACAAGATGGAGGACAAGATGGAGTAAAACTGCTTTTTCATCTTGTCTGTAGGATGGTGTTCAATCAATACTTATTCCACATGCTTTGTTTAACATGTGAGCTTATAATGAATATAGAATTTATTTAAAGAAATTCATACTAATTTAGTTACCTTATAGCTCACACAATCTGTTATAACACAGTAATGATCAAATACATAATAAAGAACATCAAAAATGTGTAAGAGCCTGCCACAGCCCCTTTGCAGCACAACCTGAGAGCTTAAAGACTATCCTTTGTATTTTTTCTTTACATTTAAAAAAAAAAGTTGAACTGAATTGAAGAAGCATGTACAGTATATGATATGTTGCAAATAAAATGAGCCTAACCCTAACCACATGGGAAAAAATCTTATGGTCTGAAGACACTATAGTTGACAGTGATCCTTGGTTATACAGTGTTTCCCCTTGATTTTGTTTTCTAGTGGGGTCAGTGATGACAACTTAGTAATTTGCTGCGAGATTTAGCAACTTTTTTTTTTTGTTTTTTTTCAAAGAGCACCTCCCAAAAAAATTAGCTACTTTTAAAATTTATTTGGAACTTTTTAGCAACATTCTTGAAATCAATCCTGTCAGATGTACAAGTTGCAGTGAGGTGATTTAAGGAAGAGCAAACAGACTGTCAAGCTGTCAAGCTTTTGGGCAACCTGGTATACCTCTTAACATCAATTTGCAGCAAAGTAGTCAACCCTATGGCAAAAATTGATGACCTGAAGGATGCCATTGATGGACATCTCAGTCCATCACCATCCCTTGGGTACCTTTTCAAGAGCACGGTGTCCCAACTCAGTCTTGCACAAGAGGACGAAAAGGTCATTCGGAGACAGTGCATCAACTACATTGTTGCTTTAAGCAAGGAGCTGCAAGCAACGCTCCAAGACAACTTAGAAGCCTTGTGAAAAATGGCCTTGTTCAGTGTTAAAGAAACGCTAAAGCACAAAAAAGGCACCACTGAAATTATTAAAGTAGCTGAGCTACTGGGGTTGGGGTACCAGCCCCAAACAATTGACAAAATTGTTTCCCAATGGAGAAACATCCATCTGTTTAGGTGGGACTCAATGGAAAATACAGTCAGGTTTTGGAGTGAAGTGACTGTCACTGCACAATCTGAACCTCTTCTGCTAGTTCCAGCTAAGTGACAATGCAGTCAGTTGGACAGTGAAGATGAAGAGGATTTCCTTGCCAATCTATGATTCATCATATTTACGTATGCAAGGAGTGGACTTTCTGGAGCTGGCAGAGACGCGCAGCTGATGGTGGCAGTGTGCACTGCAGTGTGAGCGAGAACAGTGCCGATATCTGGAGGAAACCACTGAGCAGCTAGCCAGCCAAGCAGCACAACAGCCTGGAGAGAGCTGGAGAGAGATGCCTAGCACACACATCATATTTGAGTTACATTGCGAGCTGCAATTGTTCAATAAGATAGCATGTATGATATACCTACATATCTATAATTGCTGATCAGTTACGTAACATGTTAACTAACTACCACTACACTGTTTAAAACTATAATTGTTCAGAATGTGTATTTTTACTAGTTAATAAGAAAATAAATCAAATGTAATTGTTCAATAATGTGTAATGTGTAATTGTGCAATAATTCAATGTGTAAATGTGTTGAGTTTATATTACTTTTACAAATACAAATATGTGATGATAACCAAACAAATCTAAACTAACAAATTTCAAATCATATTTTTCGCTGAAATGGGCCAGTCAATTTGAGTAACGTCATTGTGTATTCTACGTAATCATCATCCCCACAATGACATCACAACGTTATTGACCAACTTTAAGCAACAAATCGACCTGTCTGTAGCAACTTCCCCTGAAAATTAGTTGGCAACACAGGGTGGGGTGATAGACCTATTGAGGCTACCAGTGCCGTTGCTCATAGGCCTACACTGTGTCATCAAACGCATGTGGGGCTGGGGTAATATGAATAAAAATGAATCAATATATCCAGCGAAAAGCTTCTTAGAGACATGTTCAACACTGCTGTGGCTGTACTGTTTTATGAATTTGTTTGTGTTTTATACACAAAGCAGTTTGTTGCCACTTCCGGGATCAGCAGAGAACGCTATAAGCACGACCATTGCTTTCTGATTCCCCTGACTTCACATGTCACTATAATGCAATACACCCGTAAAATCATCTCTGCCCTAGGGTGGGACCACTGGGTCTATCAATGAAAAACAAAGACTGGTGTAAAGCTGCAGGTATCCACTTTTGACAGCCGCTGGCCACTTGTCTCTACTTGCAGGACCTAATGACTGATTAAGGGAAAAGTAAAGAGATCTTAGATCGCTTAATCATGGCGCGCTTCAATAGAGATGCTCAACTGCTAAAGGGGTGCCAGAACAAAGGAACTATAAAAATATAAAGGCCTAGGCTATCTTGTAAGCGGGCAGGCTGCCTTGCCAATATAATGGTTGGGGAAGCTCTGTGCTAGATATGCTTGGCTCATAATAAATATATTAAAATATTTTAGCACAAAAACTATTGAGTGCTTTGAGTAAGCTGTAAATGAAGAGGAAACATGACCCTAAGCATTCAAGTCAATGATGGAATGCCTTCATATGAATGAATATGATGAACATGTTTTTCTTTTTGTTGCAAAGATGAGTAAAGTAAATTGTGCAGGGTTGACCACGACTTACTTGAAATGCAGTACTAAAAACAAATGCTGCTTCCACAAAATATTAGTTGCATGGGTGTATAATCTTTTTTAACCATATCTTTTAAATCAAACGGGGCATATCGTACTAATTCCCATCAGTCAAGCAAATACAGTTTTCACTCATTCTCAGTAACAAACCATTAGCCAAACAGAGTGGTGTTAGCTCACTTACATACTGTAGAGACTGATGACTGTTAATGGACTCTTCCATCACTTGTCAGATAAAATTGCTGTTAAATTGCTATCATTAAAGGAATTCATGCTTGAGGAAATCTGTTTTTTCTTCTATTAAAACACAGTGACTACAGATAAGATGACAAATTTAATTCACTGCTAATATTTTTCAAACTAAGATAATAATGATATATGAATTAACTGATTATGTATGCTGCCCTTTTTGATCATACAAAAGCAAGGGTTTTAATGAGAAAAAAATTAAATAGAAAATTTAGAAATCAACATTTTTTGGGGATACCACTGTGTCTTAATAAATACAGATGAAGTGTCCATAAAGGCCATACATTTTTGCATCTGTGACATGTGCTCCTCTATGTTAAGGGTACTGTTGTTGTGTGATACATAGTTGCTTCTGACCCCTGCACCTGTGGCAATGCCATAACTTCCATAAAGGTTGGATTACACACATTTCTACATTTAGGTGTATGCATACTTAGATGGATTTCATATATGTGCACCAGAAACCTATTCTAACAACAAGAACTCCTTCGTTTGCTGTACTTTGCTGAACGAGCTCAAATAGATAAAAATGGTGCGTCCATTTAGCTAGCTCATACGGAGTTGGGGTGCTTAAAAGTGTAAAGGCCTGTGGTGGATACAGCCACTGATGTGAGCAGCTGACAAGTATATGGCATGTAGACCCTCACAACTAAGCGGACACAGAAAGAGTAATCTGGCATTAAAAGCAAACGTGGTAACAAATAAACATCTGTAAGTTGTCTGTCTATGGCAATTACAGAAACACTCAGATTTGCGTTTTTAGTCATTTCAGATCCTCCATTTGGTGCAATAGAAGTGGAGTGGTCAGGGATCTCTGGGAAACTTAGTAGCTTAGTACTACCTGCAAAGATCCATCTTGCCATGAAGACTATGTGAGCAGGACAGAGCCAAAACTGACTTTGACAATAAATGCCAACTTAATTTAAACTCACTAAGCCAAAGGAGCTGCTTACCAACTTTACAAGACTGCTGTTGGACTCGGAACCTTCCAGATGTTAAAACCATCCCACTACCTGCAAGTACGTCTTTTCCACAGTACATAATAAATTGGTCTTTGATTGTTTGTCTGGTTTATGTCATTACTTTCTTGAATAAAATGGCAAAATTGTCAATATTCAAATACTTCTTCTGACGTGATATTTGCATTTAGCTGACAACATAAATGTCAATTGTTCACTCAGCCACCAATAATCATCTACCGTATGCCTTATCCCTGCTTCAGGTTATCCATGACACTAGTTAACGTGCAAATAAACTTGTATGCCCTGGATACATTTACTGATTGACAGCAGTGTAGTTCAGAAGATGATAGATTGGTGCTACTTCAATGAGAGACTCATTAGGCTTGGACTAACTGTGCCCTGGGGAGCGCAATCAGCTTCCCAGCAGCACAGGTTGGTCTGACAGGGGTTGCAGTGCATATATTCACTTTCTGAAGGAGAGGAAATTAATTAAGAGCAGACATTTAGCCTAGCCATATACACCTTACACACCATCCTAATGCTATGTAACGACACCTGACCGCATAAGGTATTTAACGTAGCATTGAATAAAATCAAATGTTTTAAGATTTCTTGAAACACACAGCAATATCGTGAAACAAGACATCAATCCATTAATAATATGATTTGAGCCATTGTAATTGTAGCTGATTGTTAGGGTCTTGTCTGTGCTATCGGCTCTGATTTAGATTCTGGAGCGTTCCAGCCACTGAAAAACAAAATTTAGAATCCACATTATAGCCTCAGCACTTGAAGGAGTACTGTGAGAATTGTATTTAAGTGCCATCACCTAAACTCAAATGGTGTTGCTCTCACTTTCCCATGTAAGAGAGATTTTAGAGATAACAGGAAATGTTATCACTACCGGCAACAGATAATGAACCTGACATCATGTAAATTAGTCCTAATTCTCAATTTGGTGTAGTGGAGAAGGCAATGATACTTCTACACATCCCTTAAATTAAACATAAAAACCTGATTATATGCTCCACTGCACTAACAAACCGTGCCAAATGAGAGATAGTTTGGATTCTGTGATGAGACAGATGGTAAATGAGAGTTTGTATTAAATACTTTATGCTTTTTAGTGTAATACTACTAAATGCTCTTCGGCATATTTAGCAGAAAGTCTACATTTACCACAGTGTAGTCATTTTTATCTTGAGTGTAAGAATATTATTCTCTTAATATTCTTGATCTTTCAAACATTCCCTTAAGTCTCCATACAAACCAGACTACTTTCTTTATAATTTCATTAAAATGACGCAAATTGCATCACATTTCCAACATTTTTATCCCCTCTAAACTTCTAAATATATGACTGCATATTTAAATTGAGTGTGATTTTAAAGAAAATGAACATGATCAAACCCCATCAGAGTACAGAGACCAAACATGATGATCTTAATTAGATGGGTCTTTACACAAGGATCTAACAGCAAATCTCTCCCTCTGTAATACACTAATAATAGGATTACACAGCATGACTATGCCAACACAGATTAAGATCAATTTTGTGTCACTGAAAATGCAACTGATCTCAATCTGTGCCAAATATGCTCATTGTTACAAGGGACGATGTGGAGATGCAAAATGTCAAAATAAGAGCATATGATGCACTTAAAGGTTTTGGCTTGGCATTTGAAAGATGCCATCTATAAAGACCTCTCTTCTCTCCCTCAGCTTCTCCTCTGTTCACCCTCACAATCAAACAGCCACATGCACCCATGCGCACAAAGAAACTGTTTTCCATGGTGGGATTGGAGACGGAGCTGGGACTCGCCATGTAAATTAGTTGTTTACTTCTGTTCTCTCTCACACTTGCTTGCATCATTAGCCACCTAAATGTAACAACTGGCAGCCACCAATTTCTATTATACTGTCTCATTTTACTGGTAATGGCATGCATACACCAATAAACAGACATCCTAAAACAACGTGAATGGCAGTGCTGTAACAAGAATAATGCGGAGCAGAAAAATCATTTTTTTTTCTCTCATTCGATGGAAAGCTTCTTTTGTTCCCTTTATCTTTCAATTTTTCTACCCACTGACGAACGTCTCTATTAATTATGCCATTCTGTATGCTGATATGGTTTGGCAATCCCTGGACATTTGGGCTGTGTCGGATTTCACGGGGATCAATCTTTGCACTAAGATTTATGATGGAGAGAGAAATGGAATAAATGAGGAAGAGAGAGAGTGCTAAGGATAGAGGGACACAGAGGTCTCCACCTCCTAATTACTTTTGTTTGAAGCTGCTGATAGTTAATTAATCTACAGTGTTATTGTGTTATTCTGGAGAACCACTTGATTCACTGCCTTTTCAATTAGTAGTCTTACAGAGAAGGAGGGATCACTCGATACGCCTAATGACTGGCATCTCATTGGGACTATAGGTCGCTGTAAGACTACTCAATGGTAACATGATGGAAAAATCATATTCATGTTGACATTTTTTTATGAATTACTTAAAAAGGTTGTATATGCATCATATTACACTGATAAATGGTTGTAATATATATTTGTTATCTGTTTACAAAAACAACTAAACTCATAATAGTATTATGTGTTGTCTGGATACATTTTTGGTTGTGGAATATACCCAGATTTACTAAAAAAGAAAGAACTAAGCAGTTGAAAAGTTTTTGTTACAACAGCCTGATTCGGTTTTAGGGTGGATTCACTACTGCCTTGCCTGGGGCTTCAACACTCATGGGGGGAAAGGGTCGAGTGTTAGGACATGTTATCTCCCTTTCCTTTTCCTCCTGCTAGTTGAGGAGGTCAAGGGTTAATTCATCCACCCCCTGGGTGAGATGGGACACAATGAAAACCAATTTGTTCTCCTCTGCAGGGCTAGGAAGCCCCAACGGACATATCAAACTTAATTAATATGGACAGACAAAGAGGAAGTAATCCACATTCTGGGCGTAGCTAATCAAACAAAGAGAGGAGAGATGGACAGAGTTTCTACCTCTTTTTCTTTCAGTCTCTTTTCTCTTTTGCTCTCTCTCCGTCTATCAAATGGACTTGCTCTTTCTCTGGCTCTTGTTTGCACTTCCTATCTCTGACTCAGAGACAGGAGAGGTTGGAGAGCACAGGCAGGAAAATCAATCAAGATTGAATGATAGTGTAAACTGACAGGCTGAAGAAGCAGCAAACCGTGATACATGAGCAGATTAGGATTGAGTGTCTGCAGGAAATGGGTGTTACTATACATCGTGGAAAACTAGAAGCTTAAGAGGAAAGAAATGGCCCAGCTGCAATTAACAAAATCACTTACATTAGCACAATGTTTTGGAAATCTATTGACTTTTTAACTGCTGAAATTGGAAAGACATCGAAAAAACTGAACTTGTCTTTTAAGGATTCGATTGTTGACATAAAATATTTATATTATAATCTTTAAATTACAAGTCACATCAGGTGTTAGATGTGACATGATGCATCTCACAGCTTTTTTAATTTTTAAAGCTGCACTGATTAGACACCACTATTACATGTGAAAACAGAGTGACATGTTTATGTGTTTCCCAGAGCAGGTACGTACGTATGTAGTATGAAAAAATAAAATAAAATGTGCACTGTTGCCTTGTTCTGATTATTGACCAACCTTCGTGCTCCTTCTCTGATATGCCAGTTTTCTTCATCTTCTTAGGGGTTTTCATGAAAAGTGGGAAGATTGTTCGCAAACCCAAGATGTCCACAAATTTATGGCAGTTATCGCCTCCCTCTGGTCCAATCATCCCATGGTCCAAGACTTTCAATGCACTGGTTCGAGACATTTTCTTTTCTCTGAGGCAGAGAGAGGGAAGCAAAGTGAAATCAGAGGTACAGGGGTTGAGAAGATATAAACCATGCACACATTCGTTTGAAGAGTCTTTATGTAATGGGTACAGTTATAGTTACCAAAAACATATTGGAGTTAATTCATTAAAACACATGCTAAGTTCAATGCGCCATGATAACTGAAGGCAATACACTGCATTAATTAATTAAACAGCAAAACAAAAAAGAAAGTGCTAGAAATGGTGGAGCAAATGTGGGGCAAATCCAATATAAAACATCTAAAATCCAATTCACACAGTTTACTGGTCAGATTTACTGTCAGAATGAAACCGGTGTTCATTTTCATGAGATTTGTAATATATAAGCAGGGAGTAAATACTATAATAAAGCCACTTTCAATGCAAACAATAAAAGAGGCCAGTAACAGGCATTTATGAATAAGTACCCACCCTCACACAAACTCTATGGCCCTTGCTGACTAATTCTAATCTATGATTTGATGAGTCCAGGTATCAAAAGAACAACCTGTACCAAACACGTTCCTCACTATCGGAGGACGATAGAGGGACAAATGCAATCACTACCTAAGGATTTCATTCCAATGTCATGCAATGACTGCTCCCACCAGTCAGTAAAAAAATAGGCAGTTCACACTTTGAGATTCACAATCACCACTTACTGTCATCTACTCTTCTTTCCTCACACTTAAGTAGATTTAAGTTTGTCATTTAGCACTCCATAATTCCCAAAATACTCATATTGCCAACTTTTCTCCCAGCTCACAAAAACTGTAACTTTACCTCAACTACTATCATTTGGTACTATTCCCACCCTGAACTGAGCCTGAGAATATTTTAAAACAAAATAATAAAAACCAAACAATGTACAGTAGCAATGTATTTTCAGTGCAGCAAACAACTATTGCGATAAAAGAATACCAAACTAAAAAGAAACTGCAATCCAGACATTCACCTGTTTTCCATCATCAAAGCCGTGGCATTCTAGGAGATACCAACCTGCTCCCTCAATCCCCTTCAATCCCCTTCACCCCCCACCACCCCACTCCACGCCTCCTCTCAGGAAATGTAGCTGTCTGTCACATTGTCACTCCCTCTATTCCCACCAATGACAGATGACAGTGCTTATCTCAGAGGAGGGACACATATTTCAGGCAGTTGAGTCTACTTCTCCAGACAGACACATTATATATGATGGACGGCTATAGAAGCCAGGGGGAGCAATACACAGTGTACCTTCCAAAGGGAAACTAAGCAATTCAGTTTGCAGACAGCTGACTTAACTCAACAGCATGACGTCGTGAACTATGCAATCATCAAGCTGAATTGATTGAGGT
>OMOW01103524.1:0-11901 GCA_900312555.1 Lamprogrammus exutus | reverse complement strand
TACTCAGACGCAAGTAGGGCAGGCTCTGACTGCGACTGAGGGTCCGGCCTACAGCCAGTCTGCTATTTGCAGGTGAATTACATCTGTATTCATATTGCATGTTGCATATGGAAGCTTTCTTGAATTCATTGTTAAAAAAATAAATTAAAAGGAGTTCATACAGTTGTTTCCCAAGCTGAATCGGTATCCTGATTTCCCCCCCTTTTACAAACATGAATTTGTTTTATGACATTAGTAATGCCTTAATATCAGGGTTTAAAATATTACTCCTCTCATAATTGGTATTTTATGGAGATACATACAGTGTTTACATGACATACTGTAGTTCTGAATGCATTTCTGTTTTTTTGGATCACAGGTTTGAAAAGCTGGACATCACCCCAAAGAGTGCTCAAAAACTGAAGCCGGTGTTGGAGAAGTGGCTGGCCGAAGCGGAGCACTGGAACCAAAAAGGCCAGCAGAATCTGATGGAGTTTGTTGGTGGAGAACCATCCAAAAAACGCAAACGGCGCACCAGCTTCACGCCACAGGCAATAGATGTCCTTAACTCCTACTTTGAGAAGAACGCCCTGCCAACAGGCCAGGAGATCACAGAAATTGCACGGGAGCTAAACTATGACCGAGAGGTTGTACGAGTGTGGTTCTGCAACCGGCGACAGACACTGAAAAACACAAGCAAGATCAATGTCTTTCAGGTTCAGTAGTGACTTCTCTCATGAGGTGGGGTGGTTCACCTGTGACCTTTTCCCCTTTTGGGAACCTGAACATTAATGTGGATTGTGTTATAAATACTAAAAATTTACTCAATTTAAGTGTGAAAGAATTTGAACTTTTTGAAACAAAATTACAAGGAAAATCACACTTGAATTGAGTTGTATGAATGAGTGCTCAAAATGAGTTATTTCCATGTTTTCATTTTGTATATTTGTACACTCCTGTGTACTAAGTCACATTGCATGGTCCTCTTTAGTCATATAGTGTGTCATATTTAAAAATATTAGATGGGATTTGATATCAATTGTTTTATAGTTTACCTCTCTAAAATATTATGTGTGGCACAATGATATCTCTGATATTTGGATAATGTTTGTGCCTGTATGGAAGTTCTGAAACATGTAGCTGCTCATTCAGCTGTCTGGATGTGTGGATAAGATACTTTAAAAATCACATTATAGTATTTCCAGGATCAGCTACTCTAAAATATTTTTAAAAAGAAGCATTCTGTATGAAAAACTAAACAGATTTTAATATAGGGAATTAACCAAACCCGAAAACCTTTCACCAAGGATTTAGAGACAATCATGGGTACATGCAAAAAAGCCTGAAATCTGTTTTTCAATTCAAATATTTTAATATAATTAAATATAAAAGCTCACATAAAATAAACATGTTTGATTAATTTTTATTGTTTGATGATGAATTATAAAAGTCAGAACTAGCTAAGAATAAAAGGCATCTGATTGGTTAGCTGAAGTTGCTGATTGATGGGGCGCATGAGGTTAATGTTCTTTTGATTGGCTCTCGGGTGCTAATGATGAGGTCATCCTGTGATAATTCACAGAAAATGAACACATAATACTCAGGTTCCCCTTAAACTGCTTGTCCGATGCTGCCTCGAGCATTGCTGCTACACGCTTTAGACTTGCCGCTATTGCTCCTGCCCTCATTGCGTTTTGTTCCACATTAAGAGTTCAGAAATGAAGTTTGGAAATTCAATTTGCAAACTAAAAGCTGCAGTATGAGCAGCAGGCAAACATTTTGTTCTTGAACTTTGACTGCTTCCCACATTGAAGTGGTTTGTAGATTTATAGATTTATGTGAACATATTGATAATAATAACAAATATAATCAGATGAAAATACTCGTAATTTCCAATGGTATTTCTTGGTAGGATTATCATATTTCAAATAGAATTTTTCATTTGTGAGTTGCCGATCCTGCTAATACAATTTTGTGAATATCTAATTGACCAGTCTGTCCTAAATTTCCACTTTCTGTTTAATGTGTATGATACTCTGTGAGTATTCTGTGTTTTCTTTGTTTGCTGTTGTGACTCTTCCCTTTATGCCCTGCCATTGCCTTTGCTGTATTTTGTGTCATGTTAGTCAAAGTATATTTCTAGAACAATAACTCAATTGGCCAATAATTAACTCAACTTAAAATATGTCACATTGATTAGTTATTCCAATAATCAGAATCCATAAAATTAGGTAACTGAAGGAAACTGAAAAAAACTTGTTCAGTCAAAGGATATTGGAGTTATCTGTGTTATAACTTTTAATTTGGATGACTTCAGTGAGTTTGTTTGCATGTGCAGTATAGATCTTTTTCCCAGAAGGACCAATACTGAGGCAGTTTTCTTAACCTCTACCGATCCCTCAAGAATTGTTTGCACTTTAGTGACAGTGAGGAAAGACAAATGGTTTATGTACAGTGTAATGCTCCAGTTAGCCGTGTAAATGAAAGTCTTTGTTTTATTGTTTCTCAACAGGTAAAGGCTTTGCTTTGCAAAAATGTAGCAGCATTGGCAAAATTACAATCATTAATATGACAAGCATTATCTAGAATATCATTAAGAATAAAGTACTTTTTATGCAGTTTAAATATAAAAGACTAATATTATGCACTGATCACACATTTAAATGATTATCTTTGTTAATATTATATGTTGAATGGTGCATTTTATGTTTTATCTTATACAGTATTTCCCATGTCAGATATAATTGTAGGCCTATTTTCCAGTGGATATATAACCATAAAATACAATAAACATTGCCAAAAAATGTGCTTCAATGTGTCAAAACTTCATGTTCAGTGACTTAGGAGACACAATATATGTTATAGTTTAATATTAAGTCATTGATTTGAATAACAAGATACCAGGTGGAGTTAGTCATTTCATTCTGCAAAGCACATAAAATATGTTTGTCATTTGATGTCAGATTAAATAAAATGTCTTGAGCCAACTTAGCGTTGTGTGTTGTCAGATGTTTAATTTGTCAGAAGATACAAGATTTGTTTTAGATTGTCAGTGATAAAAAAAAATGGGGGAAAGAAAGGGTAGCAAATAGGAAATGGCCAAAAGAAGATGTTTTAACTTTTTGGGAAACAAATAGCTTTGTAAGCCTTGCTGAAGGGCTGTTGAACAAGCTTCAATGAGCTTGTTGAGGAGACGAAAGAAAATGTATTTTTAACAATGACTTTTTTTTTATTGCAGTAAGATCGCGTCTGATTGATCCCAAGCGGTAGGTGGCAGTAATGAGTCTCTTGTTCTTTGTTAGATCTATGCTAGACAAGAGGAAGACAAATAAACGGAAATTACAGTGGATCCTTTTCCGGACGAAGCTAGATAAACAAACAAAAGCAAGATATTATTTTTCACATATTTAGAAGTCTAGGAAGAAATTCGTGTATTATATTACTGAATATGTCTACTAGGACGAAACTGTTTTATTGAATCATTTATAGCGGAAACAAATAAGCGCTAGCATCTAAGCGGAGCCAGCTAGCTGAGTTAGCAGTTAGCTCGACATGTTTATTTTAGTGCTGGAGCGAAGGAGCGCGACATGATGGCATGAAACTGCCGCAGCGTTAGCAAGTTGCTGAACTTTTCGCGCTCTTAAGGTAAAGTTTCACTGCTTCACATTACCAAAACTAAAAGAAAGAATAAAAACTAAATTAATATGTCTTAACTCAAGTTCTTTTCCTCTTCTCTGCAGTGCTTCATTTGCATAAACGCGTGTATATTGTGTCACCGTTAACCTCAGCAGTACAGCAGTGTTAAGAATAAAATATGTTACAGAGATTGTGACAAAGAGATTTTTTTTTACAAATTATTTCTGGTATTTTGCTTTCGTCAATGAGTCATTGTAATCGATATTTAAAGGCAGATGTATTGTCATGTGTTGGACGTTCCAGTCAGACGTGATGATGATTCATCTCTTATTTTACGTTCTCCATCACAGATCGGAGGTTTGAGGGACTCTGGTGGAGAACCTGGCTTGAGTTTTTATACGAACTTTGCTCTCAAAGATCCTCATCGTCAGCATGGCGTGGGCTCTGAAGTTGCCACTCACGGATGAAGTGATCGAGTCCGGTCTGGTCCAGGACTTTGATGCTAGTCTCTCGGGTATTGGCCAGGAGCTTGGTGCTGGAGCCTACAGCATGAGGTGCCGTATGGATTTTGGACTGTTAAAGCACTCTGTGTCACTCAGTGTCAGACTGAATGCTGCTGTACATTAATCTAAATGAAAAAATACACAATCTGTTCTGTGGCTGTATTAAAAGGGCAGAACAGCTTAAGTGTGAAGAGTGTGTTTGTTTACATAAACCAGAGCATTAACTGTATTATTTTTTTATTAATTGCTTACAGAACGATTAATGTTTTAGAAAAGCTCCCAGACTTTTCGTCATTATTCATGAGACATGTTGGAACCTGAACTCCACTATGTGGAGTATATTCCGATTTTTAATTGGGTGTTGTGTGTGTTGTTCTAACTCTAAGCTCATTTATCTATTAAATTTACCAACTTTGTCTGATTGAATTAGTTAATATGGAGCTACAATATATCTCAGTTTGGCAGTCCGATCACATTAAAATTAGATTTGAGCAGAGAAGTCACTTCATAAAAACTTTGAAATGGTTTGTTGATAAGTTAAAATGAATTTCTAAATTACACACTGCTGCAGACGAAGGAAATTCACCTGCAGCAGTATTATAGAGAGACAATTTTTAAAGGTTAAATATCTGCAAACTGATGTTTTTTTCAGTTGGCAAGACCTCATTCAAGACTTTTCAATAAGTAGTTTATCTGTAAGATGCTCGTAGGCTCTCTTGCTTGATGTTTTTTCTCTAACAGAAAGTCTTTCACGATGGACATTGTATGAAATCAATATTAGTTTTTGCTGAGTCGGGCACAATGCATTGCAGAGAAAAGAATGATCTCTTTCAGTAACATTTGAGTTAAGTGCCCTGTTAAATGATACTGTACGAGTGTGCACTTGTTCCTGAAATTCCTCTGTGCAGAGGAGAGATGAGATGCAGTCTGGATACCTTGGTATTTGGTAGTGTTGCCCTAGTTCTCTCCATTGTAATTAATGCACTGCAAAGCTAGACAACACAATAAGCCACCATATAGCTTGTAGTGGTGTCTGGCACTGAGGGAATCTGTATTTGTTTTAGTCTTGTTTTTTATCACTAGGTGGAACAGAATAAATTCAAATAACTGAATATACTTTCTGAAGAGTTTGTTTTATGCAAAGCAAAGGAGATAAATCTATCTTGCCTTGCTTGTCCTTTTGTCTCTGCTCTCCAGCGATGTACTTGCCCTCCCCATCTTCAAGCAGGAGGAATCCAACCTGCCTCCAGACACAGAAAACAAGGTCCTTCCCTTCCAGTATGTTCTGTGTGCTGCTACCTCACCAGCTGTTAAACTGCATGATGAAACACTCACCTACCTCAACCAAGGTCAGCATTTGTTTCCCAGTCACAGTGGACTGTTCTCTGTGTGAATTTATTCAAAGTGCGAGTTTATGGCTGAAACAAAGTGACAAGTCATCATGGGAAAGGAAAAATGTTTTGTGGCATCCATGTTGGACTCGGTATCTGTTTATTCAGAGTGTGATCTTGTGGTTGCAGGACAGTCCTATGAAATTAGAATGCTTGACAATCGGAAAATTGGGGAGCTTCCGGAAATCACTGAGAAAATGGTGAAGGTAAGGTCCTAACATGTCTTTTCACTAATTCATTTTGACAAGCGTGCATCCGTCCAAGTCTGCTCTGACATACCAGTAGAAATATGTGTTATAGCAGTGTTTACATCCCCCCTAAATCTGGAGCCAATGTGTCTCTATGATTTAATTTCAGAGCATCATCCGTGTGGTGTTCCATGACCGACGCCTTCAGTACACAGAGCACCAGCAGCTGGAGGGCTGGCGGTGGAACAGGCCCGGGGATCGCATCCTCGACCTGGGTGAGCACAGTGTCAAAATGGCTGGAACTTTGATCTGGTTTATAGTCACTAGAGTAGATTTCTGTTTGGTGATATATGTGGCTTGGTGTTGGATGTGCCAATCAGCAAACGGTTTAGAGCACAATGGTCATATTCTGGAAAAGCTGGTGTGCATAAAGAATACTTTTGATAACAGCCTGTTTTACATTGATCCATTGCAGATATTCCCATGTCAGTTGGCATAATCGACCCCAGGGCTAACCCTACTCAGCTTAACACTGTGGAGTTCCTTTGGGACCCATCAAAAAGAACTTCAGTTTTTATCCAGGTAGCACGACAGACAACACTGCACATATTGTAACTCCTTTCCATGTGTAATCTTGAATTAGTTGAATCCTTAACAGGACTGGCACCAATTTCATGCACTTTTGTCATTTTAGAGCTAAACGTGATTAACATTTAGTCCTCTCATTCATTCTGTTGGCAAGTAAGCAAACTGCCATTCTCTAAGCAGTGATCACTAATACAACACGTGCCAAAATCTGTTTCACTGATGCTTTATGTAATGTCATCATCCGTGGACAAGTTTCAGTTTTATATTGCATTCCTTTAGGTTCATTGCATCAGCACAGAATTCACAATGCGCAAGCATGGAGGAGAAAAAGGGGTGCCTTTCCGAATCCAGATTGACACATTCAAAGAAAACGAGAGCGGAGAGTACACAGAGCACCTCCACTCGGCCTCGTGCCAGGTCAAAGTCTTCAAGGTGAGTGCAATGAGAAAAAGACAACCATAGTGTATTGCTCTTTGTACGTTGAATGTGACTTCATGATCCCACACTGTTTCAGCCTAAAGGCGCAGACAGGAAGCAGAAGACAGACAGGGAGAAGATGGAGAAGAGGGCGCCACAGGAGAAGGAAAAGTACCAGCCCTCCTATGAAACCACCATCCTGACAGAGGTTGGCATGTTATAGAAGTGTTTCAGGGGTGAACAGTAGCTTAGATAAACTGAAAACAGGTTTATGTTTACTTACATGCCATCAAGTAATTAAGTACTAGAAATTAAATGAGAGAACAAATACAACAGCACAAAGAGAAACACACATGGTTTGACAAAACATTAAAACTCATAACCAGAGGAGTTTAACACACAAAGAGGATGTATAAATAAAATGCAAGGAAAACTGCTAATAGAAATAGCAATAGGAAAAATGGAGCACTGTGTCCAGGAAAGGAGCAACTACTGACTGCTGGCTGCAGCGCTGTCTTTCTAAAGTTATTGAGATGCCAGAATAATTCATGTATTTGTATCTTTTCCAGTGCTCTCCCTGGCCTGAGGTCACATATGTCAACAACTCCCCTTCTCCTGGCTTCAACAGCACACACAACAGCTTCCCAGTTTTAGAAGGGTATGAGTGAGTAACGGCCAAATGAATTTAATTTACAGATAAACACACAAAGCTTATATCTTGGGGTTTTTGGGAAACACAAGTGATATGTATATTTGTCTCAATGCTGATGGAAGCAGTTGAATGTTGGCATTCATTCTAGATTCCCGCATGGTCAGTTTTTATTTATTTTGTCTTTTTAAAGGAATGGGTCACCCAACCACCAGCCCGAGCCTGTTGTTCAGACAGCAGAAGTAAGTAAAAATGCATCACTACACAGTGGATTTATCACCTGACTATATCCTGTCTCATATTAATACACACAAACGGAAAGCTGACAACGACATGACCTGTTATCCTGGTAAAGTCACTGGAGCATCGGGTAAACCGAGATAAACCACAACACTGAAGCAGTACCTTGTATTTTCAAGTTGAGCACTTGAAAACAATAATTGGAGTTGGTTATTCTCTGTTGTGCCCTATGCGGGATTGTTAGATTAGTTTCACCCACAATACATATTAAGGAGATAATATTGAATCTAGATCACTGGGGACTGATAAATGATTAATGAAATGATAATTGAGTGAGTTTGAGAGCACTCATCATCACTGCTACCGAGACTGATGACAGCCAATTAGCAAGTGAATGTTGAGGAATCCATTTAACTTCCTGTCTGTAAAAGAAACTTTTTTTTAACTTGTTAATTCAGTTTTTCTTAGATTTGGGAGCTTGAATCCCATCTTTCTGTCAGTCTTCATGTACAAAGTCACATAAAATCCTGCAAACGATTTTCCCCATCTTAAGAAGTGCGGAGGTGAGAGGAATCTGTAATTTGTTGTTGGTGGTAAAGCCTGTAGTTCAACCCTCCTGTTTCCCCCCCCAGCATCCTCTCTTTTCTCTTTACTTTCCTCTGTTTTTCTCTATGTAGTTGTCAAAAACAAGAACCCACCGATCCAAGTCATTTTCGGTGGAGGAAAATATGATTGGCCTGTTTGTTGATGTATGTATTCCACCTTCTAATGTTTTATGATTAAAAGAGGAAGATAATTTAATGAATGATTAATAATGCTGAATAATGAAAGGATACTTTAAAATCTGCGAGGAGACTTGTTGGCTGGACTGCAGATGTCTGTAAAGGATTTCCTCCTTTTTGCTGGTCAAAATCCCGTTGGAAGCAAACGATCCTGGAAAATTCCTAAACTTTGAGGATTTTCTGAATACTGAGATAATTGAAAGAAACAAAGCATTTTTAGTCAAAGTTCCCAAAACATCTTTTTGTTTTTCTATTTTGTGCTAAAACATTTTAGGATGTCCCCCCCTCCGGCCCCAGTTTAGAACAAATCTGGAATCTGTAGAAAACGTCAGCTTTAATGTGATTTTAGTGCTGACTTATATGGCCTAAAGTAGCTGGTAATGTAGGAACTGAGATTATTCCAGTTAACTCTTTTCCTGTTCTCTGTCTCACTTCCTTTTCAGAATTTGTTACCCGCAGCAACGCCACAGGATGCACAACAGTGGCTTCTTAGAAACCGCTTCTCGCCTTTCTGTCGGCTCTTCACCAATTTCTCAGGTACAATTTCTCCTGGGTTGTGTCATTCATTTTAGCACTGCGCCTCTTCAATGACTGCTACAGAGCAGTGGGACCAGCCGGTTAAGCTGATCATATGTAAGATCATAGAGAGGAAACAGACATAGATTCACCAGGACCGATTTTTATGTGACCTTTCTATGTGACCCCTGCCAGTTTCAGGGACAGTGGTCTTTGTTGACCTTAGGGATAGAGGTCAACTTAATAAAATGTCTAATCTGCTTCAAGGATGCCATCGACTGTTTAAAGTCATCAAATTCTTGTGTAATTTAGGCTCACGTGTAGAGGAAGGAGTTTTTTGCCGCTCAGGTTGAGATCAAGCTGTTTGTTTACCAGGGGCAGACCTGTTGAAGCTTACACGGGAGGATGTCATTCAGATCTGTGGGCCCGCAGACGGCATCAGGCTCTTCAACGCACTGAAAGGACGGTGAGTCATCTCAACTCCTGAGCATGTCATTTAGACTTGATACATTCATGGACATTAACGTGTTGTAACACTGTGTGGCTGTCGTGCGTACAGGGTGGTGCGTCCCAGGTTGACCATCTACGTTTGCCAGGAGTCTCAGCAGGCACGAGAGCAGCAACAGAAACATGAAAACGGAGATGCTGCCACAAACACGTTCTTTGGTGAGCACATTTATGCTTGGTGGATGTCTATTGTAGCACAGTACATGAATACGTTTTTTAATTATACACTCCAGTAATTAGGCGGTGAGCCACTTGACATGATTCTTTTTGGAGCAGAAAGGGGCATTTTTAGGGATGTCACAAAGTGATCGTAATGCAGCAGTGTAACAACAAAAGATAGAAATAGCTAGAAGTTGTAATCCCCGTTTTTGTACTGTACCTCTTAGACGTCATTAGCTGATGAAGCAGCGTTGCCATTGCTGTGATATTTTTCACTTTTGTTTAATTTGCTGTTGGTGTGGTTTTAAACATAGCTCACTTCTTGAGGATTACCTAAAGGAAATGTCAAAATCGCTGTTCTGTGCTGTTCACTCTGAAGAATTGCCATGGGACAAGTGAGAGACTGGGGAAAATGGTACCTTTGTTGATCATGACCGCTTCTCTTCATGCCTGCAGTATATCACGCCATTTACCTGGAGGAGCTCACAGCTACTGAGCTTACAGAGAAGATCGCTCAGCTGTTCAACATCTCTCCCAGACAGATTAACCAAATCTTCAAACAGGGTCCCACTGGCATCCACGTACTGGTCAGTGATGAGGTAAGATCTTTTATGTTTATTTTTTATTAACCTCTGCTGTATTCAGGCCGTGTTATTTTCAACTCGCAGACATATACTGGACAAGGCAATACTGTATTCCCCTCCCACATTGAACATTTGCTCTTTTTAACAGATGATTCAGAACTTCCAGGATGAAGTATGTTTTATTTTGGACACAATGAAAGGTACGTGTGGAAGTATTAATGGATCAAGTGATTTTAAATTCTGTGTTATCCTCTTGTGTTGCCGTTTCTCTGTTGAACACAGAGCAGTGATGTATTCTGTCTTGTGTTTTTTACTTGCCAGATGATACAAACGATGGCTACCACATCATCTTAAAGTGAACGCTGGGCAGGAAAACGGTGTAGCCATGCCCTCTTCATTAGAACCGATCCAGTCAGCCCCTCTCGAGCTTCATCCTCCTCGCTGTTCCTGGAATGTGTGGAGATGCATCATCAAATCTCAAGGCTGCTCGTAGGAACACGCAACTGAAGCCCCCAGCTCTGTTTCCACTTGATAACCTACGGCTTTATTTTGAAGGAGTGACATTGTTACACCGATCCAGTAACGTTCTCCTTCCTCCCCTGGTGTGGTTGAGTTTTCCTCTGTTACCTGTGTCTCACGAAAGACGTTGGTGGCGCCACAGCCGCTGTTTCTTTGGTAGCTGAGCATCTGGTGAGCCAGAGCTCTGTGCTTGTTGTCGCTTCAGAAACACCACAACAGTCAAAACAGGTTGCCTTAATCCAACTTGAGGGAAAATGGTATAACTCACACAATCATGCAGGTACATGAAATAGTTGAAGAAAAATCAGAATCAGCAATCAAAGCATTGAGTCAAACTGTGTAAGGAGGCACTTGTGATTCCTTTGAAAGCTAATAGAATCTGTCTCTCTGGTGTGACCTTTTGCTTTTGAGAACCACACAGGTAAGACCTTGTCGTTGGCGTTCTGCGTATTGACACTGGTGTTTTTTCTGATGATGAAATTCTGTCTTATGCTTGTGATCACAGTGGCAACACCAGCAATTTGTTGCCTGTGTGCTTCCCATCCCTATCCGCTTCTTAAACACATCAGTATTTCGTTATGTTTCTGTCCATTTTCAAGCACCCTTTTTTAAATCACCATTTTAAAATGCTCTCATAATGAATGATCTGTTACTTTGAGCAGTTAAAAACAAAAGAAAGAATCTTTTTAACATGCTTACAGTGCTGTGAAAAAGTATTTGCCCCCTTCCCGATTTCTTCTGTTTTTGCATGTTTGTCACACTTAAATGTTTCAGATCATCAAAGAAAATTTAATTTAAGACAGACAACGTGAGTGAACACAAAACGCAGCTTTTAAATTATCATTCCATTTATTGAAGGTAACAAGTTATTCAAAACCTATATCACCCATGTGAAAAAGTAATTGCCTCCTAAACCTAATAACTGGTTGTGCCACCCTTGGCGGCAACAACTGCAGTCAAACGTTTGCGATAACCGGAAATGAATCTTTTACATTGCTGTGGAGGAATTTTGGCCCACTCTTCTTTGCAGAATTGTTTTAATTCAGCCACATTGGAGGGTTTTCGAGCATGAACTGCCTGTTTAAGGTCATGCCACAGCATCTCAATCGCATTTAAGTCCGGGCTTTGACTAGGCCACTCCAAAACCTTCATTTTGGTTTTTCTTGAGCCATTCAGAGGTGGACTTGCTGGTGTGTTTCGGATCATTGTCCTGCTGCATAACCCAAGTGTGCTTGAGCTTGAG
>OMOW01103519.1:0-14754 GCA_900312555.1 Lamprogrammus exutus | reverse complement strand
TTTCCCTACACGACGCTCTTCCGATCTCCTCTGGATCCTAATGTGGATTCACAGGGTTTCCTGCGTCTGCCGCCAGCTTCGGGTCGATATGGGCCTGGGGGAAGGACTCACATTCGCGGGCTCAGTATGGACAGTGGCAAAGATGCTGTGCTACTTTCAGACCGCTCCCATAACGCAGTATGTTGACACGTGAAATATGTTTCTAATTCTGTGTCTCTGTTTAGTTTATTTGCAACTGGCAATCTCCATCCATCTGTCCATGAATGCATACAAACATCTGTCTGTCTGACAGACCACCATGACCAGTTCCAAGTCTGATCTGGAAGCGAAGGAGGGCCAGATTCCTAACGAATCCAACTTCCTGGAATTTGTTTCTTTGCTGGGATCGCTCAGCACCAGAGGGGGAGGGGTCAGCACACAGGAAGAGGAGGGGCCAGAAATCAAAGACGAAACAGGAACTTCAGAGGAAGGTGAATGCGTATAAAGTTTGTAGATGCTTGTTGTATTGGTGACGCCTCTGGTACTACTACAGTATTTAATAACGATAACGATAGTAACATTTTAAAAGTAGAGGTTTACATTCCTTAATTTTTTGACCATATAAATTACAGATATATTCGCACACATAATTGATACTTGATGAAAGTTTTATGTTTTTCAACGGAACATAATTGATAATTTAGGCCTGTTTTACACCAAATGTATGAGAAGAAAACAAACATTAGAAGAAAACAGTAATAACTTATATTATTAGACATGTATGTAAAGACCTGCCAGTCCATTCAGGAATAATAGCTGGTTACAGTGTTTAGATTTTTGCAACTTTTTGTTTATATTTGGATCTCTGATTGTCTTTAAATGCTGTCATCACCAGCTTTCGTTAGATACACATTTCTGTCTCTGTTAATTAAAGCAAAAATGTTTCTGCTTGCTCTCTTTCCAGACAATCACACTACAACTTCCAGACCCGACGAGACGACCCAGGAGACAAATGCAGACAACCAATCTGAGAGACCCAAACCACCCAACAGTCTCCCTACTGGCATACTACAGACTATACCACCCACACACATCCCAATCGTCTCCCCTGACAGGTATACAGTATATGTCTACTGAACACGCACACATGCATGCGTGCGCACTGTTTGTACTGCTGGATGCTTCATAATTCCCCCGCGAGGCCTGTAGTGCATTCATTTGTCCTGTCCCCAGTCCACAGACTGACAGAGAGAAGGATCCAGATTATGATTCTCTGCCCTCACAAACCTCTCAGTCAGAGAGCTCCATGCTGCAGGTCATCTGTAGACCGGAGGCGACCAACAAAGAAGACGCCTATACCTTCCATACTGTACACAGTAAGCAGATACCCTTTCAAACATTTTTTGCAGCGTTTAACTCATCATATCTAACCACTATTTTCCATAAATGTGTGATGCTTTGTGGAGTAACAGCGATAGGTAGTCAGCAGCGATAATGTAAACCAGATCCAGATAAAGTGTGTATATGCCAGCCTTGTATGTCTATCTGCTATCTGCTCAGATGCCTCTTCAGCAGCTTGCAACTTAACATAAATTGAGCAGAATAAATTAAACTAATCAGTGGTTTGCACATCGGTCATCCAAAGAGACATTTATGTGTCCACTTGTCTCACCAGGAGACAGACCCCGTAAGCTGTATGCAGAGAGAGCCCTCAACCTGCCGTTAGGAGCTGAGCTCATCACCGGCAACATGTGGTAATGCCGTCGAAGTTTTATCAGTTTCTTTCATCCTTTCCTTTTTTTCCCCTTCATTGCCAGCGTTTCTCTCCTCGTGTTATTCCTCCTCTCCCTCCTCTCTCTCTATCTACCCGCTCATTCGTCTCCGCTGCTTCCTCTATCTTCTGACATGATCTTAATTTAATCTCTCCGCCGTCTCCTTCTCCTTCGTTGTCATGACAGTCTATGTATAATCAAGTGTATTTCATATTTTGACATATTTCCTGTTGCGTGTGTGTGTCCTCAGTGACTTGCTGTCAACTTCTTCCAACTCGGAGTGTCAAGATGGCCTTGTGGGAGGCCACTCAGACTGTCCTTTCCAACGCCGCATCATCCCCGCTCACAGGCTTCGGCCTCGAAGGACCCACCCGGAGATCTTCCAGGTGTCCATTTGTGCCCACATATTGTCTTTTGTACTAAATTATTATTATTTTCTATCCCTTTGGACTCCTTTTCATGTATTTTTTCCAACCTTTCAGGAGGAGGACTCTTTGGACGAGTCGTCAGAGACCACCACTCAGGAGAAGCCAACCAGGAAGCTTTATTATAAACTCAAATTGTTTCCTGGGAGGTGGATCAACATCCTGTATGATCGCCTCACTCTGCTTGCCCTGTTGGACAGGTAAAACACAAGCCTCACCTCCAAACTGATCCCACCGCTCAAGCTGGACAGACAAAATTTGTCTTTAATAGGCAATTCACGATCACCCAGACTTTCTATCTGAATTAAATGAACCAGAGTTTCTAAATTTTTGGTTTATTTTGTTGTGTTGTGAGCTTTTTCACTCACAGGGCTCCCACTGACTGGAGTCTGGATATTTGTTGGGTCTTAAAAGCCAAGGAGCACAAACATTAACCTTTCGCCATCAGTGTCACTTTGGTTAGTTTTTGGTCATGGTCATTTGATCAGTTGAGTCGTGATTAAATTCCTTCCTAACACTGCTACATTAAAACAGGTATACTGTGATACTCCAAATTCTTACACATAAGTGTATGCTGCGTAATATGCTGCATGTAGTGTAATGTTATATTGCATGAGGAAACAGAAGATGGGTGAACAAGTAACACTCGCTTTGGTTTTGCACGATAATGTGAAGTTGCTCTCCCTCCATCTCCCATTTCTCATCACTGAAGCTCCATCTCAAACATTTGCCAGCCAAGTTCTGTATGTGGCCATTAATTACATGGACATTTAATCCGCAGTATTAGGTAGAGGTGGAATATCAGTGTTAAGATGTACATATTTGCTTGAGAAAGATATTTGAGAAGGTGATGACTTTTGGGAAAAAATGTAATTTGTTATCACATTTTGTAAATGAAATGCTAGACGCACCGTAAACAATGTTAAAGATGATTTATGAATTGTTTTGATTGTGGTTATTGTGACATTTTCCTGATCTCTTGATGATGCGATTGTAATATTTTTCCCGAGATAATCCTCATGTGATGATTTGATCTGATGAGTGTACCTATAACTTTGTGTGTGTGTTTGTGTAGGAACCAGGCAGTTCTGGAGAACCTGGTTGCGGTCCTCATGGCCTTCTTGGTTTCCTTCCTGGGTTTTGTGCTTCTCAACCACGGCTGCTTCAAAGACTTCTGGGTTTTCCAGTTCTGCCTGGTTATCGCCAGCTGCCATTACTCCTTACTGAAGGTAAGATGCCAATTCTGGGTGGAGGGCAGAGGAAATGAGCCTTTCACAGGGCCTTTTTCATGCTCTGCTCTTAATGAAAATCTGAAATGAGCAGTCGGACCAAACTGTGAGGATGAATTAAAAAGTGTCGTGCTGAGCCAGTGTAGACCAAAAGTGGAACTCACCAGAGATCAATCAGTTCCTACTTGTGCTCGTTCACTTCTCCTGTGGTAAATCTAATGACACACCAACGCTGCTTTCTGTTGTTTCCATGTTTATGTGCAAATGATGATGAACTGCTGCGTTTCTTTGTTTTGTTGTTCCAGAGCGTTCAGCCAGATGCTGCTTCACCAACGCACGTGAGTTAACCGTTGCTCCGTTACTGCAGGTGTTAGATAAAACGAAAATGAAAATGAAAAACATGAACATGAAAAATGAACTAATTCACTGTAGCAAACAGTGCTACCAAAGATGAGTCATACTGAGTTGTCATCCACTTATGCAAATTCGGTCATATCCCCAGATGGTTATTTGTTCCTCTTTACTGGTGCAGTTTGTCTGTGTTTGTGTATGATGTCATGATTTCCAGGACGGATACCGTAGGCATATTTATGATGATATGATGATGATTATGATGATTGATGATTCTGATTTCCAATATTTTGCTATCAAATACTGTACTTAACACAATTCTGAGATATTTTTCTTGAGACTTTCCATTTTGTACTTCTTTCTACTCCTGCTCCACTACTTTTGCGATGAAAATATTTTAACTTTTTGTTCCACCACATTTACCTGATTTCTGTTGATCAGAGTAAGACCATATAATATTGCCATTGTTCTGATGAAATCTCAACCTTGTTTATTGTAGTCACCTGACCTGAAAGTATGAAAATCCACAAAATTGGAGATACAAGGCATTTTGAAAAACCTTTTACCTCCAATTGAAGTTGGGGAAGTTATTTGTTTCATTTCAGAATTTACATTATTTTATCCTAACTCCCTAAAAGTGGAGATACAAGGTTGTTCACAGCTCAAGTGGACTTACATGTAATGGAGTATTTTTCCATTGTGGTATGTCCTTCCTCCACCACAGGCTGTAGCAGATAAAAGCGTTATTTTGTTGTATTGGAATGCAGGGTTAACAATCCTGCCCTTTATCGCCTTACCCTTGTCTCCAGGGTCATAACCAGCTGGTGGCCTACAGCCGTGCAGCGTATTTCTGTATCTTCTGTGCTCTGATCTGGCTGCTGGAGCAGCTGCTGAGGACGAAGGACCTGCCCGTCTCCAACCTGTACGGGGTCACCATCGTCTGCCACGACGCACTGCGCTTCTTACGAGACATGCTAATGGGTATGTACACTACTCATTTTGGACATATCACCTATTTTATTTATTTTTGGCAACATTCTCTTCAAAATTATGCAGAATTATGCCATCTTCTAATAAATCCTTCACCTGTTCTTATTCTTTGGTATAAACAGGTTTTACATATTGCTTCCCCATCACTTTTCTGGTGGGGCTTTTCCCCCAGATCAACACCTTCACCATTTACCTGCTGGAGCAGATTGATATGCATTTATTTGGTGGGACAGGTTGGCAAAACTATTTCTTATATTTTATTTTTTAGATGCAATGTTTTAACCTCTGATTTGTGGTGTAATGTCTATGAATGTTTAGTTCCTTAGCTTGCAAGATACAGTATTTCTTGAAATTGTGTATTTGGCTTTGAAGTGAAGTTGAATCTTTGTTAATCTGTGTATTTGAACCTTTATTCTATTTCAAGCAGTTCTTTCAGTTCATCAGACTGAGTTTGTTGTGTCTGTTTGTGTCCCAGCTGCCACGAGTCTCCTCTCTGCAGTTTACAGCATCGTCCGCAGTCTGATCGCTCTGTCTCTGCTCTACGGTTTCTGCTTTGGAGCTCTCAAGGTATAAATGAACTCTATATCCTGTTGAAACAAATGAAAACCTCCCCTCTCCTCTCCTCTCATGATTTTTGAAATAGAAAAGAATTGAAGCCTCAGTTATAAATATCCTGCAGCCAGTGTTCACAGCTGAAACTAAGCAGGACACACAAAACACACAGCGCCTCTCGCAATCTTCTGTTTGTGGCTACAAGGATGCGATGGTGGAGATATGTCTGTAGTGATCAAACATAAAGGGAAAAGCCTCATGTAAAAAAAGAGTGAAAATGAGGATAAAAAGAGATCAGATAGGCTTTCTGGATTATGAGAGACTACACCAGACTACACCTTTGAATTATGAATGAAGTCGACTCTGGCTTTAAAACCACAGTACAAAATGCTGTAACTCACAAGTGTGTGTGTGTTTGTGCAATTACAGGAGCCATGGGATGAGCAGCACACACCAGCCTTGTTCTCAGGTTTCTGTGGACTTTTGGTGGTCTTCTCCTACCACCTCAGTCGACAGAGCAGTGACCCTTCTGTATTAGTGTTAGTATCATTGTGTGTGTGTGTGTGTGTTTGCAGGCACACACTGCCCCTGCTTGCCATCTGCTTATCATATAAAAGCTGTTCTAGTTGATTAAAACAGATGACCCAGCATGTTGAGTCAGTTCCTAATGTCTGATCCTAAATGCGATATTGTTTCTTTAGATCCTTGATCAAGTCAAAGCTGATGCCAGCTTTGGTGGAGAGTGAGGAAGAGGAGGAGGAAGACACAGACATTAAAGACCCACTGCCGGAGAAGCTGCGGAACTCTATGGTACAAAGAATGAGTATAGATATATAATGTAATATATCTCTTGTTAATTATCAAGCAGTAATACTGGTATAAGATGTAATTTAGCTATAAGAGTGACAAAATCAACATTTCTGTCTTACTTTTAGCCATTTTACAGCTTTTATAGTATTGAACTGCCACATCTCAAAGCCATAGCAGCTTTATGAGCCAGCAGACATTTCTATAGACAATTGTCAGGTCAAAATAATGAAAACTGTTAACACACACATTAACACAGTGAATTGTAAGTCGAGGACTTTTGTGAGACTGTGGCTTAAACTCAGTGTTGCAAGCTAAATAATAAGAGAATGTTTGCTTTCATTTTCTGTGATTAATGAGAATTATGCACTAAACAAAACAAGCCTCCTGTTGTGTTTTAATTTATTAATGTGGACTGTGAAGCTCGTCACAGTTCTCCAGCTGCAGTTGGTTTGATCTCAATCAGACAGAAAAGCTCACATACGTAAATTACTCTGACATATTAATGTGTTTTTATCCTTTGTGAGTTATAAATAATGAAGGCTCTGCCTCCTCTCGCACTCTGCAGAAGGAGATCCTGCTGTCGGATGTCATCGTGTGTTCTGTTGCCTATATCCTAACCTTCGCCATCACTGCCAGTACTGTCTTCTTGTCTCTTAAGGTGAGACTCCTGCTTTTATTCAGCCTGTAGTCACTTTGCACATGGAATTGTTAAAATCATCCCAAACACTGTTTTTACTTTGGATCCCTGTAGTAATTTAATGCTACTGGCTTGTTTCCAGCCCTTTGTGACCATCGTGCTGTATGCGCTGGCAGGGACGGTGGGCTTCGTCACCCACTATCTGATCCCACAGCTAAGGAAGCACCACCCGTGGCTGTGGATCTCCCACCCGGTCCTCAAGACCAAGGAGTACTACCAGTTTGAACCCAGAGGTCGGTGTACAGCAGTGTGTAACCTGCGGTCCTTTGTCAATAATCACTATTACGTCCACCAAGGACTGTAAGCTAAAAGGATATTGCAAAAAACAATGAAACTTGGTGGAACATCAGGTCAGGAGGAAGACTGAATGAGGCAATTTATTAACACCAAACCATAAGATATGGAAGCAAATTGACTCAAGCGAAATTGGAAAAGGCCACACACATTTCCATCTAAACAGCCATCTAAATCTCAACAGCCTCAAAGTCGTTTGTCTTTGATATTTCATGCCGTTTTCCTTTAACCAAAGACGCCTGAGCACCAGGGTTTGGAGCAGGAGGCTTTTGATCAATTTTCTCAGATAAAAACAATAACTTTAAACCCCCCAAAAAGGAAAAGAAAAACAGATATTTAAGGGGACTTCCAGGTTTCCTCAAAGACCATAACCCTGGCTTTCCATTTAACTCAGCAACGATCAACAACATAGGGTTTACGCTTTTCAACAAGATCATGATGTGTTAAAGTGACGTCCCTCACTGAATAACAACTAGATAACGTCATTCTGATCTGCACGTTACTCCTGCTTCCATCAGAGGACGCTGTGCTGATGTGGTTCGAGCGACTCTACGTGGGGCTCCTGTGTTTTGAGAAGTATGTGGTTTACCCCGCCATCATACTGAGCGCCCTAACCAACGACGGCTTTGCCCTCAGTCACCGCAAGAAGCTGGGAATCCAGTGAGTGACACACACATTCAACATGCGTATTCTTTGTCTTTCACACACATGCAGACTCACACACACCTTTAGATCTCTGTTGTGAACGTTACTGCAGACTCGGCAGAAGTCTGCCCTTTAGAATATATGTGATGCCGTTTGTGTGTTAGTGTGTGTGTGTCTGAATCTGGCTAAAGTGTGTGATGTTTGTGTCTGACTGATGTCTTTTTCTTGCTCCAGCTGTGATGTTTTCCTGACGACCGTTGCTGGGCTGAAACTCCTGCGCTCGTCCTTCTGTGACCCCAGCTTTCAGTTCCTCACTCTACTTTTCACGCTCGTCTTTTTCCATTTTGACTGTCCGCGCGCCTCAGAAAGCTTCCTGCTCGACTTCTTCATCATGTCCATCATCTTCCATAAGGTGAGTGCGTGTAACCTGTGCTGCTTGTGCATCCTGACTGAGAGACTGATTGCTTTAAAGAGAGTGGTATTCATCACACACACATTATTATTATTTGTATTATTTGTATTATTATTAGATTATTATTAAAAATTACTATTTTATTTTATTTTATATTATTTTATTTTATTAATTTTTTTCTTATAATTATTGAGAATAATATTAATGACCTGGCACTTCACCATATTGAGAAACTGCTTATTAACATTCAGTGACTCTGGAGGATTGTAATAAATATCAGGAGATTTGTATTTTAATTTTTGTTTTTTATTTTTACTGATGGTGTTGCTCTGCAGATGCGTGAGCTGCTACTGAAGCTCCATTTTATCCTGATCTACATCGCCCCCTGGCAGATTGCGTGGGGCAGCGCTTTCCATGCCTTTGCTCAGCCGTTTGCGGTGCCTCGTATCCTTTGCTCAGACCTGCTGTGCTTTGTACTATGTGTGTGTGTCTGTGTGTGTTGCGAGTGTGTAAGACTGCATCAGTGTAGCCTTTCTCTCCTTATCTGGTGAATCCAGACTCAGCCATGCTGCTGCTCCAGACTCTGCTCACTACCGTCTTCTACACCCCACTGGCTCCCTTCCTGGGCAGCGCCATCTTCATTTCCTCCTATCCACGGCCCATCAAGTTCTGGGAGCGTAACTACAAGTAAGAGCCCGGGGGAGACGCTGATGCCTCCTCCTTTACTGATTACAAATCAGATACATTTGGAGAAAAAAAACTACTTTGATTTTTATTTACTTTAATTCTTGTCATTTAAATCACCATTTAAACACTCAAGCCTAAAACAAACACAAAGACCTGATGATTAATTATTGCTATTATTATTGTTCTGACCCTGAGGAAGTACCTCCCCAAGGGCATGGAAGCTGCTGCTTTTTCTCAGATATTAATTGTGAATTTGAAGATTAAAGTAAAAATTCTGAGTGTATTTTGCACATCTATCTGTTTTTGATTGATCAAGGATATCAAAGATTTGTCCATCTCATCTTTTTTGATGCAAACTAGGAAGATTAGCAGATGGGCACAATTCTCTCTCTGTGATGAGACTTGGAACAGCCAAATTAATGCAGCCTATGATTCTATTTAGATTGTTGTCAGTGTTAAATTAAAGTTGTCAAATCAGATTCATAGATTGCATTTTGACATCAGATCCTGATGCTTTAGATGATAGTTGTGCATGTCCACTGTCAGTTTAAAAAAAAAAAAGCAATTAAACCACTTTATTTAGTTTTGTTATGACTCTCTACTTTGGTCTGAATGGTGCTCATTGCTTTCTTTAGTTTAAACTGGTTTATGTCCTCTGTACTGTCCAGCACCAAACGTATCGACAACTCCAACAGCAGACTGGTGTCTCAAGTAGATAAGGAGACAGGTGAGTTATTTCAGATTGTCCTCACACCTGGCTGCACGTTCTTTTGAGTTCCTGTCCCGTCAGCCATCCAACATCTAACTACATTTTCTCTTACAGGATGCGATGATAACAACCTCAACTCCATCTTTTACGAGTACTTGACGCGCTCGCTGCAGCACTCACTTTGTGGGGACCTCCTTCTGGGCCGATGGGGCAACTACAGCGCCGGAGACTGCTTCATCCTGGCTTCTGACTACCTCAATGCTCTGGTCCACCTCATCGAGATCGGCAACGGGTTGGTCACCTTCCAGCTGAGAGGTCTGGAGTTCAGAGGTACGTTGCTCTCTGAGAATGCGTCAACTCGTCCCTTGCTGCCATCTTTCTCTTTAAATTAATGGCAGACGAAAATCACTGGCTGACTGATTCTCCACATCTCAGGTACGTACTGTCAGCAGCGCGAGGTGGAGGCCATCACGGAGGGTGTGGAGGAGGACGATGCCTGCTGCTGCTGCGAGCCGGGACATTTGCCCCACATGTTGTCCTGCAACGCTGCCTTCAACCTGCGCTGGCTGGCCTGGGAGGTGATGGCCACCAAGTATCTGCTGGAGGGCTACAGCATCAGTGAGAACAATGCTGCCACCATGCTGCAAGTCTACGACCTCCGAAAGCTGCTCGTCACCTACTACCTGAAGGTATGTTTGAGAGACCATTTCTTTACGTCCATATTTTGCACTACACAGTTTGTATACTGGGTATTTTAGTGGCTGCAGTTGTTTGTGGGTGCAGTAGAAGATTTATTTAAAACAATTTTTGGCACATTTTTAAATTTGAAATTACACATCTCTTGTTAACATAAAATGTTGCTGACATGAAGCTCGTATTCATTCATTCATTCTCGTAGAGCATGCATTTAGTGACTGCATTTGGAGAGAAATCTAGTTTTTGTTGAAGAAAACAAAATATTTGGCTTTAGTGTAGATGCTGATTGCTCAGACATGATCTCAATGTTTCTAAAGGTTCTCCTTAGAGGTTTTGCAGCGCTACGTTTAGTTTATTAGGTTTATTTGGTCATGGACCGTGTACCAAAAACATTCATCTCAGCAGAGAGGAGATGCTTTGCACCAGAGTTAGCTAATAGCTATTTTCCATCTGGACTGTATGTAATTTCTGGAGCCCTCTAGCATTGTGCTGCTGTCATTTGTTTACATTTAGGTTACTGTTGCAAAATTCAAAGCCCGACAATGGCGCTTAAAGTAAAATAAAACATTTTAGTTATAAGAACTAATGTTGTTATAGGCACAGCGTTTGTTACTTACTAGTGGAGTAGAAAGGGCCAATTCACTGTCTGTTTTGTGTCCCTTGGCTTGGTTCCACTGCTGTGTGTCCCATGGCTCATTGTGTGTGTGTGTGTGTGTCTGCCCAGTCACACACAAGATGGCCACGGTTGTTTACATTGTGAAGCAATTTGACCCCCAAATTTGAAAATAATACAGCGAAAACAAGCCACAGACAGAAAGTTGCACCGTGGGGTTTTAATGAGCAGCTTCCTGATATGACAAACACCCTGCAAACTGCACACAGCAGTGATGCATACGCACAGTTGGTAGCTGTAATGAACACAGAAAAGCACTAAAGGTAGATAAGAGAGGACTGTGAGCTAATGTAAACACTGCTTTGTAAATGATTTATGATGTAGGAAACGCTTTCAGCATGTTTAGTAGGTCAACGATACACACAATTGGATGAGAAACACTGAATATGAAAGATGTCACTGTGTGGCTTTAAGCTCATGTTTTCCATACCTCACTGTCATTAGGGTCATTAGTGTGTGAGGGTGTTTTGACTTATTACGTCTTCCTCTCTCTAATTGCAGATTGAAAATGGAATTGTATGGAATCTCAAAAGACTCTTTATTGTTTTCCTGTTTGAGATTGTTTGAGAAAAAAAACCAACATCTTATGCATTCTTCATTATAACAAATGGCAGCTTTCCAGTATTGATCCCTAATGTAGTCATGTGTGCACTTCATGAGCGTGCACAGTCCCTCCCAATATTTCACCTCCTCTCACCTCGCTGTTCTCCTCCCCAATACCGCACCATCCATCCACTGTCTCCCTCCCCCTCTCCTCATCCTCCTCTCAGAGTATTATCTACTACCTAGTCCAGTCCCCTAAACTGTCCAGCTGGCTCAAGGACGCCACCATCCAGGAGTCGCTTCAGTCCTACACCAAGTGGCACCACATCGAGCGAGACCCGCAGGTCTTTAGCGTGAAGATCGACGAGGACTACGTGCACTGCCTGCAGGGTGTGACGCGTGCCAGCTTTTGTAATGTCTACCTGGAGTGGATCCAATACTGCGCTGGCAAGATGGAGACGGTAAATGGATTTTAAACTTAAACCGGAATCCTGGTGTAGAGAATCTGACAATGCTTTTTCCTCTCAGCTCTGTTTATTTAATAAAACTTCACACACACCATATGCCCTTATGATCGTTGTTGTCCTGTGTGTGTGTGTGTGTGTGTAGCCCGTGGACACTGATGAAGACGCTCCCCTGGTGACTCTGTCTTACGCTCTTTCTGTCCTGGGGAGGAGGTCCCTCGGCACAGCCTCACACAACATGTCCAACAGGTAAAACAGTTCAGTCATGTAACCATCACATCAAAGAGAATAAACAGAAAAATCATTGACAGGATTGAATGGATTGATTGCTATTAGGATGAAATAAAACATTACAAATAAAATGACCACTGTAGTAAAAATCTAACTAACAAAACATGGTAATATTGAAAAAGTGAACACACATTGACATTCTTTTACCTGCAGTTTGACAAGTACTCCAGCAGGGGGCGTTAGCCGATAAAGCTTTAAACAGCCACATTAATCAGACTGACTTCTTTTAATGTCTTTGGTTTATATAGTTTAAATATATATATAATTGTCTTGATATGTGTTTCTCTCTCTCCCGCCTTCCACCGTGAAGTCTTGAATCCTTCCTGTACGGCTTCAACACGCTCTTCAAAGGAGACTTCCGCATCGCCACGAAGGACGAGTGGGTGTTTGCCGACCTGGACCTCCTGCAGAAGGTCGTGGCCCCTGCAGTCAGAATGAGCCTCAAGCTGCACCAGGTAGGACATCGGTTTGTGTCTCTTGATGTCATTCTCTGGCATCTCAATGTCTCTCAAAAATGTGTTTTCAACTATAGTTGGACAACACAATTTCACCTCTGCCATAGCTGAACTCCACTTGGTTCATTTGTACATAAAGTATACCGTACTTTGTAAACATAGACATTTGTTGTTCATTTAAAGGGGCAATATTATGCTTTTTGTTATTTTTAAAATCATTTTTATAGTGCAATGTAGCAGGAAGTATGTGTTGACATTTCTCAAAATTTGATAGTTATACCTAGAGAAATCCTGTAAGTCAACGTCCTGAAATTATTACCATTTACTTCCATAACGTGTTTATGTCAAACATGTTACACATATTTAGATTTACCTGCATACACACATGGATAGACACACCCACAAAGGGGTTCTTAGAGAGACAGTACCTAAAATGGCCCTTTTTCACCCAGTTTGCACAGTGGTACTGCAGCAAGGAAAAGCAGAAGTCATCTCACTTTCAGTAACATTTGCTGTGAAACTAAATTAAGTTGCCTTGGTAACATCTCTGAACATTACCTGTCAGGATCACTTCACGTGTCTGGAGGAGACGGAGGAGGCGTCCATTTTGTACGAGGCCATCACGAACTACCGCAGCAGTCTGGTCATTTGCCACGAGAGCGACCCCGCCTGGCGCAAGGCAGTGCTGTCCAGCCGAGACACGCTGCTCACGCTGAGACACATGATCGACGACGGCACGGACGAGTATAAGATCATCATGCTGTACAAACGCCACCTCAGCTTCAAGGTCATCAAGGTAAAGTAGGCTGTGGGCGTGGGTGCAAATAAGGGTGTGTGTGTGTGTTTAAGGAGCGTTTCTGTGTTCAGCAGCAGCAGTTGTAACTCAGTTTAGGGAATCAGGCTTTCAACCATAGAGTAGCAGCATGAGATATTTTGGGGGGCCAAGAAATACAAGACTTTGTACACCTAAACGCATTCCTATTTCAAACAGGATCAAACTCTGCGTATCAAACAACTTTTCGTTACCAGCTGAAATGCTTCAATACTGCATTGTTGCTCAATAGCTCGTTGAGATATCTATGTAGTTTATCTCCTCAGCCTCAAGCAGAAGGGTTGAGCAATCAGTTTTTAAAGCTGTTTTTTAACTCAAGATGTTCTTAAAAGCCAAACAGTATCAGTAAAAAAATGCTCATTGCTTCCATTATCTAAACTTTGTATCTAAACCGTGATATAAGACATCACTGAAGCAGCACTGTGTAAGAGTTTGGAATGGGTGGTAACCCCCCTGCTGTACATGGTGGTGTTTTGGGGGCTCAAAACGGATTCCATCAGTAGGAAGCGCTACAGAGATATGAATTCCTATCAGGATATAATGGGGATTTCATGAAATCCCACAAAAAAAGTTATGGACTGTAGCTTTAAATGTTTAGTGGTGCGTTGACTGGAAAAGGCGAGCTGGCAGATTTTCAGTTCCTTAGATGAATAAAATGCCTTGTGTAAGATCTTTGCAAACCCATTGTGGTTGTGGGTTTTAATAGGGTTGTTAATCAATATCTGTGGCTCAGCCGTTCCGGGTAAACCCCCCCCCCCAAAAAAAAACCGTTTCAACTGTTAAGTGATGAGGACAAATACATAACTAAGACATTTTGTTCTGAAGCCATATGACACAACTGTCACGATTCGATGTTCTGAATGTTCTGATTAGCGAGATCACTTTGTCTTGTTTTTGTCACACTATCATAGGTTTTCTCCGATTATCTCCACTTCTTGAACTCTGAGCTCCTCTCTCGTCTCTTCGTGTTTCTTCACCTCTGCTTCCTCTCTCTCTCTGCAGATCAATAAGGAGTGCGTGCGAGGCCTGTGGGCAGGGCAGCAACAGGAACTAGTGTTCTTAAGGAATCGAAACCCCGAACGTGGCAGCATCCAGAACTCAAAGCAAGCGCTGAGGAACATGGTCAACTCGTCCTGCGACCAGCCGCTGGGTTACCCCATGTGTGTGTCACGTCATATGTCTGGGTTGTGGAGCCTCCACCAAGGAGGCAGATCGGAAGAGCACACGTCTGAACTCACGTCACAGTTC
>OMOW01103518.1:0-10485 GCA_900312555.1 Lamprogrammus exutus | reverse complement strand
GGTTGGACGTCTCACTTTCTCCTGCCTCCAGTCGTTGTTTCCTGGCGACTTCCTCTGCTGCGATCGCTCTCCCAGCGGTGCAGCAGACGCATCTGCACCGGCAAAGAAATCTGCAGGTCCTGCACGCTTTGGCCCAAGCTCCCGTCCAGCGAGACGGTCGGCCCATGAATCTCCGGATGGCTCTGCTACCAAGCAGCATGGATTTCTAATGAGTCCTTCATGCTCTTGATCTTTTTCATTCAAAGAGCTTCAACCTTTTCTTCGTGACTGAGTCGTGGCCCCTGAGCGAGGATTATACCGGCAGAGGCAGTGGCCACGCTGTCGTGTTTGGGTCTCAGCTTGTCTATCGGGAGGTAAACATTAGAACGTTCTCACCTCCACCGCTTGTACTAGTGTTTATAACCACGTCCGTATCCTCACTGTGGGCGGAACCTTTCCAGTGATGGGCGCCTACCAGGTGGGCTCAAACACCGGAACCTTTCCCCTCACGGATTAGAACTGAGGAGGCCTTTCAGATCAATTTAGCAGTTCAGCGATGCGCCCTGGTGGACAGAGTATTTAAGTGTATTTATGTACAACAAGGAGTACGTGAGCAAGATCACTTGTGAGTCAAGCAATGTGGAGAGCAGCTTGAAGTATGAATCAGCAACATGAATCACAGTAAAGCAGTGAGCACTATGACCTTTAAGTGTAGCTGCTGTTTCTGAGTGTCACAGTAGAAATGAATCATTCTGCACTTCATCTTTGTCCTTCCTAACTATCGTAGCCTCAGCTTAATATGCTATTTATGTGTGATGCTATCACTTTGTTGGAAGCTCTGATGGTTCACTGAATGTAGTGTATTTTGCAGTAAGAAATCTGATAAAATACAATCAGTCAGTTTAATGATAGAAGAATTGTATATATATGTATATATACTTATATATATATATATATATATATATATACATATACTGCATATGAATTATAGAATTGTTTTATGTAGCTCAGTTCACTTCTGTATCTCACCAATTCTGTTTGTATCTCTGTTACTATTGAAACAGAGGGGGGCGACCACACCCAGACCTCACCGCTGCCAGCAGTGTGACAAAACATTTGCAAGATTACAACAACTAAAACGCCATCAGAGAAGACACACTGGAGAGAAACCATACCCCTGTAAACATTGTGGAAAATGTTTCAGTCGGTCCTGTAATCTCAGAACTCATGAGCGCAATCACACTGGTGAGGAACCATACAGCTGTCAGCATTGTAATGAAACATTTTCAAGATATGAACAACTGAAACGTCATCGGAGAATTCACATTGCAAAATGTCATCAGAAAATTCACACCGCAGAGAAGCTGTACAGTTGTGACCTGTGTCAGAAAACCTACACACGGTCAAGCGACCTTAAAATACATAAGCGCAATCACACGGGAGAGAGACCATACAGTTGTGAGCACTGCGATAAAGCATTCACAAGGTCACAGTTGTTAAAGCGTCATCAGTTAGTTCACAAAGTAGAGAAGCTGTACAGCTGTGACCAGTGTCAGAAAACCTTCACACGCTCAAGTGACCTTAAAATACATCAGCGCAGTCACACTGGAGAGAGACCGTACAGCTGTCATCATTGTGATAAAACATTCTCAAGATCTCAACTACTGAAATATCATGAGAGAATTCACACTGGAGATAAACCTTTCAGCTGTCAGCAGTGTGATAAAACATTCACACTGTTGAGCCGCCTGAAGAGTCATGAGAAAACTCACAATGGCGAGAAACGACACCGCTGTGACCTTTGTGGGAACGCTTTTATTGAGTCCTATCAGCTCAAAGTCCATCAACGCATCCACACTGGGGATAAACCATATAAGTGCAAATATTGTGACAAAGCTTTCCACTGTTCATCCATCCGCTCAAGACATGAGCGCACTCACACTGGAGAGAAGCCATACATCTGTGAATTGTGTGGGAAGAATTTCACTTGGCAAGAATCATACAAAACTCACATGCGTATCCACAGTGGTGAGAAACCTTACCAGTGTCAGCACTGCACCAAAAGTTTCAGAAACTGTTCGGTTCTTGCAGTTCATCAACGTATCCACACTGGAGAGAAACCGTACTGGTGTGACCGATGTGGGAAAAACTTCACCCAATCATATAAACTGAAGACGCACAAGTGTAGAGCCCAAGCACTGTAGACACAATAATCAACTTTGACCTTTGATTGGTGCTTGTTGGTGTGAAAATGGATGCTGCTCACATGTTAAATGTATTGTTGAAGTTAAATTAAAGTTGAACTTAATTCTACTTTTTATATATAATTTTATCATTACAGATAACCTGTTTGATCTTAGTGTGAACAAGTCATGTAAACATTTTTCTTTCAAATGCAGTTACTTAACAGGGCTGCACATTGTTATGATTCATGGGTACGTGTGATAATTTACCAGCAGTAAAAAATGACAAATGTTAAATTGTGTAACTGTTATTTTGGGCAATAACATCAACATTTCTTCAGTATTATTGATCATTGATCAACAGTTCTAATGACAATTGATTTAGTAACACACAGGTGGAGAGGTCAGTGTGTGTCTCTTCTGGTCCTCAAACGCTGTTTGTTCTGTTCTGTAGTAAAGAAATGTGAGCCCTGAGCTGATCGAACGTGATGTCACCGTTGTTCCCAACTGCTGCTGATGGTTGTTGTATAACTGTTTGTCATCAGGAAACAATCCTAACGTGGACGCTAAATGAAATGATAATTTACCTTCATGGAGCATTTTCGATGGATTTGCATGTGTTTTCATGTATCATTTTATCAGTCAGAGCAAGGTTTGTAACATCCAGTGATTCTGTGTGCCACACTGTAAGACCGTTTGTAATTCTTCCAGATGTTTAACGTGGGACTTGATGCACAAAACATTTAATGAAATGTTTCAGTGTTGTGGTTTTCTTGTGTGTGGAAAGCAAACAAATGTCAAACAGCACAGCACCGATCAAGACTCCAACCGGGAAATCTCAAACTGATCAAACAAACCTTTAGAGTAAACAAACACGGTGGACTACAAGCAAACAAAACAATGAGCTTTATGATGTTGAGTTTGACTCGATTGTAAATGTTAAACACGTGAAATATTAATGGTTTCAAGTCGATGTCGGCGCAGATTCACCGCTGCGTGAAGGAGTCCGGAGCTCAGGAGAACGGGACTGATATCCATCTGTGACCGGCTGGCTGGAGACGTTAGGACTGCAATCTGGGTCGTGGGTCACGGGTGAGGCAGCAAACAGCGCCCTCTACTGACCGGGTGTCCTACTGGCCTTTAATCTTCAATCCACAGAAGAGGAGGACCTGGCATGTGTCTTGTCTCTGTCCTTCTCTCTGTAACTCTTCAGTGTGTTTGTACATTATGCTGGTGCAGACGCATTGCACGCAGCCAATAAATGAAATATAACACAAATAAATTCAGTACAGATGAGGATGTTTAATGTTAATTTTTTGAACGTTTATGGCAGAAAATTCAAGGCAAGAAAAACTTTGGTGTTGGCAAAGAGCAAAGAGGCTCTGGAAGAATCATTTACAACAACAACAACAGCCAATGAATGTTTTCTTTGCCAATTACAACATAAAGAAGAACAAGTTTATGTAAAAGAGCAGGAATGAATTCAGTGTGACTTCCTGTAAGGCTCATAAACAATCTGTGCAATCTAAGAAATGTTAATGAAACCAAATGGTAAATTTATCTCCTCGATTAGAGCTGAGAGAACGTTGTGGAGATATACATGCAGGGCGTCGTGAGGACAAACAGTAGAAGAAGAAAATAGATGTGACAAGGCGTTAGCGTCATTATAGCGTAACACAGTTCTGTTTGTGAATCCAGCAGATACGTTGAGCTTTTATTGTGGAGGGCATAACTTCTATCTTTGTGCTGTAGAAGAAGAAACAACATGGATCCATAAGGGTCCAACTTACAAATGTAAACATAATGTAAAGAAACCAAGACAAAAAGCGACCAACGGGATATTTAAGTTTTTCATTCATTCATCTGTTTTATTTCTGCATTTAATTCTCGTTCTCGTTGACCTGTTTGCTTGTTTGACTCGTGAGATCTTGCGACGCTATTAGTCACGTGACCCACGACTGTCAAGCAAAATGGCGGAAGTCGTTTGAAACGAAAACAGACGTAAACAAAGAGAGAAAAGAGGTAAAACGCCGCGTCTCTCCGCTTCCTCTGCGTCTCTTTGTCCCTGCGAGCTCTGCGGGCTCAAAGCTCTGAAGCTGCGCGCAGTTTAGCGGCTTTCTGCGGCTCCGCGCTGCGCACTTTGTGCTGCCTGAGCTCGGATGCTAACAGGCTAACGCTGCGCTCGGTTTAGCCTAGCTTAGCACAGAGACTGGAAGCAGAGGGGACTGCTAGCCTAGCTTAGCACAGAGACTGGAAGCAGAGGGGAACTGCTAGCCTAGCTCATCCAAAGCGACACAAATCAACCTCACAGCGTCGCAGAGGGGAAGGATTGATGTCCTCTACGTTGTGTTTAACATGTTTAGAAACATTTGTGACACATTTTGTGTTCTAATGTGAAATTATTTGCATATTTGTAGTGTTTTCGGACCAATAACAGTTTGTTTGAGCTGGTTTGATCTGCATCCACCTGCAGTTTAGAGCTTTAGACTTTAGTGAGATTGATTCAAACAGAAACAGTGTAATGAAGTGAACAGGAGTCTGCTGCTTGGTTTGATGTTTCTGCTGTCTGTGATGTGTTCAGTGTGGCTGCGAGGACGCTCGATGTCAAACCACGATGAGGAGACATGTCTGCATGTTGTTTAGAGCATGAGACCCTTTGATTCCTCGCCGTGGGGGCTGTGTTTCTCTTCCTCCGCCCAGCAGCTTCACGCCGCGTGGAGTGATTGTCAACCTGCTGGCCGTCAAATGTTTGGAGGATTCTTATCAAAGCTCTTTAAGAAACTGTGAAAGTTCTAACTGCAGGCTTTCTGCTTCTCTGAACTGTTTGCAGAATAACTATTTAAGTGGCACCGATTAGTGGTTCCTGACAATATCCTGGTGTGTGTGTGTGCGCGTGTGTGTGTGTGTAAACATGAGCGTCATAATTAAATATAGGATATATAAAATCAAATTTAGATTAGTAACATAAGTTGTAGGTTGGTGAAACATATTCATGTTATACAGAACACACTCTTGCTTCTGGCTCGACTACAAAAATAACTTTTGCTTCCTCGAGTTTGTGAATTAATGTCATGGATTTTATTGAATTTATGACTTTAGATCTAAATAAGCTTTCATTTGCATATTTCCCATTGATTCTCCTCTCTGCGTGTTAGAACCACTTTGATGAAGGCCACTGTGTTACGACACTAACAGACTCTGTCTCTGTTTGATGATGTCAGAGCTGACAGAGAGGACGAGCGTCTGGCGAGGGAGGACAGGAACGCCGTCGGCCATTTGTTCGGGACAGCTGTGCGGAGTTAAAATGAGTTCTTCACAAGAGGTGAGAACAAATATCACTGCTGGAGCCTTCATCTTCACTCCCTCCCTCCTTCACTGAGATGCTTGTCAGGACCTCAGCGTGCATTTCATCAACGCGAGCAAAGTAAATTGAGTGTCTCTGTTTTCAGAACGTCATCATTTTCTCTGAACTAAGTTGAAACTGACAAACGTATTTGTTGTGTCCACTGTGGCCCTGAGTTTAAAGCAGCACTACGTCATTTTTGGAGCCCTCTAGTGTTGTGTTTTTGTCATTTGTTTACATTTTTGTTACTATCGCAACTACGCAAAACCTGGCAGCGGTGCTCTAAAAAAGGTCAATTAAAACACTTAAGTTATTAGAGCAAATGTTACAGTAATGTTAGTCATTAGTGGAGTAGACGGGAGGGGAACTCACCGTGTGTGTGTGAGCCCCAAGTTCTCTCTTGTTTCAGTCCCAAACAGGCCTCACTCACAGGGCTGCGGCCGCTCACTCGGCTGTGTCCCACACTGCCAGGCTCCACAGAGTGTGGTATGAGTTTCATAGCAGAAACATAGTCCACTTTATCTTTGTCCATCTGTACATCACTGTTTTAGCCTCACCTAAACATGGTGAAATATGCTTCTCATATGTGATGCTGTCGACCTCCCTGAAGCTCTTAGTTGAATGTAGCATATGTAACAATAGGAAATCTGACTGATTAATGAATTAATGAATGAATGAATGATTACTAAAACAAAATACCATTAGTCAGATTAATGATGGAAGACACTGTATTCGTGCTCTTAGAATTATAGAATTTCTTTGTGTAGCTCACTTCACCTCTATGCCTCACCTATTCTCTTTGTCTCTCTTTGTTACTACAGAAACAGATGGGGACAACCACACCCCGACCTTACTGCTGTCAGCAGTGTGACAAAACATTCACAAGATTGTCCAATCTAAAGAGTCATCAGAGAACTCACACTGGAGAGAAACCGTACTCCTGTAACCATTGTGGGAAGAGTTTCAGTCGGTCAAGTAACTTGAGAACCCATGAGCGCAATCACACTGGTGAGAAACCATACAGCTGTCAGTATTGTGCTAAAACATTCAAAAGGTTACAGCAGCTAAAGCATCATGAGACAGATCACACTGCAGAGAAGCCGTACAGCTGTGACCAGTGTCAGAAAACTTTCACTCGGTCAAATGACTTAAAAAGACACCAGCGAATTCACACTGGAGAGAGACCATACAGCTGCAACTGTTGTGGGAAATGTTTCAGTCAGTTAAGTAATTTGAAAATCCATGAGCGCAATCACACTGGGGAGAGACCGTACAGCTGTCAACAGTGCGACAAAACATTCAAAGTGTTGATCAGTCTGAAGAGTCATGAGAAAAGTCATAGTGGAGAGAGACCACATAACTGTCAGCAGTGTGACAAAGCATTCACATCATTGAGCAGTTTGAAAAGTCATGAGAGAACTCACAGTGGAGAGAAGCAGCACCGCTGTGATCTTTGTGGGAATGCTTATAAACGTTCTTATCAGCTCAAAGTCCATCAACGTACTCACACTGGAGAAAAACTGTTTAAGTGCAAATATTGTGAGAAAGCTTTCCATTATTCATCTCTCCGCACAAAACATGAGCGTATACACACTGGGGAAAGACCTTATAGCTGTCAGCAGTGTGACCAAACATTCACACATTTACAGCAATTAAAGCGGCATCAGACAGGTCACACTGCAAAGAAGCTGTACAGCTGTAATAAGTGTCAGAAAGGTTTTACACAGTTAACTGATAAAAAAGTACACCAGCGCATTCACACTGGAGAGAGACCGCACAGCTGTCAGCATTGTGATAAAGCATTCACAAGATCACATCTACTTAAGTGTCATCAGAGAATTCACACTGGAGAAAAACCGTACAGCTGTCAGCAGTGTGCCAAAACATTCAGAGTGTTGAGCAGTCTGAAGAGTCATGAGCGGATTCACAGTGGAGAGAAACGGCACCGCTGTGACCTCTGTGGGAATGCTTTCAATGGGTCCTACCAGCTCAAACTCCACCAACGTGTCCATACTGGAGAAAAACCGTACAAGTGCAAATACTGTGTCAAAGCTTTTCAACGTGCATACATCTGCTCAGTTCATGAGCGCACTCACACTGGGGAGAAGCCGTACAGCTGTGAGTTGTGTGGGAAGAGTTTTGTACGCCAACAGTCTTACAAAATGCACATGTATGTTCACACAGGTGAGAAACCATATCAGTGTCAGTTCTGCACAAAAAGATTCAGAAACTTTTCAAACCTTGCCATTCATCGGCGAATCCACACTGGTGAGAAACCATATTGGTGTGACCGATGTGGGAAAAACTTTGCCCAATCATATAAAGTGAAAATACACAAGTGTGTTAATTTAACAGAAACTTTATCATCATTAACAAATCTGTAATTTTTATTGGAGATTGTAAATATGGATGCTGCTCATGTAAAACTTTACTATTAATATGTAAATCAGAGTTGATCTAAATTACTTCATTAAAACTCATTACCTAACTTTCTGTATGTTAAACTTTAGCTATATATGTTTCTCTATCTTTATGTCTTTTAATGAAAATTTCCCTTTTACATGCATTTACATTAAAGATCTGTACATTTATATGATCTTTGCTGTCTATAACCATTCCTGAAATCTCAAAATTCATGGGCTACTTTTGAGTTATCATTGTGTTTTCTACATAGTAAGTCAGATCATGTGATAGTTACTGTTGTTGTTACTCTGTCCTATATTACATATATTCTTAAAAATTTACGTTGTATTACATCTTAGTAGTATCTGACAAAAGAAAATCTTAAGGATCATAAATAATTAATACTGTACTGCTAATTACTGCAAGAGGGGAACCTTACCCAACATCAGTGTAATTATGTGTACCTGGCTTACGAAGATGCTGCGTTGTCTCTTTGTTGCTCACTAAATTTCTTTCTGTGACTCTGAAATGTCTAAACAATACACTTGATTGTAGTAATACTTACATATTATGCTGGCACCAAAGTATTTCACTAAACTTGTCACAAATGGCCAGAAACACAATTAAATAACGTGAAAATATATTCAGTCACTTTTTAGAAAATTCATGGCAAGAAAACTTTTCAATGTTATCTAAGAACAAGAAGATGTGTCTGTCCTGGGCAAACAAAGCAAATACACAGTATATAGGTATATATTTTACAGTTTGAGCTATGGTTCAGTGGAAGAAGAAAATACAAAACAAATGCAAGCGGGGAAGCTGAGCATTTGCAGTACTTTGGCTTTATTTATTGAGAAGACTATTTACAAGCCCGGGTATTGAGCAAAATGCTTTGAGATGACTCAGCAAACATCCCATGACGAGTTACGAGCACTGCCACAAACGTGTGCAGGCAGAGCTGAAGGTGGAATTTTTGGCATTCACAACCGATTGTCCCTGTTCAGTCTGACGAGAGCCTGACAGTTCACTTCATTAGTCCAGCTTTGCCTCGTCTGCCTTCTTCACCCTGACTGTCGAGTTCTTTTAAAGTTTGTGGCTCTGCACCTTTATGTTTTTAAAACTCTTTTATTCATTTTATTCTCATAATTATATTGTATTGTAACTTTGTATCTGAATGAACCTGATTTTAAACTGTTGATGTCACATTTGAGGCTTGAGCTTCTTCCCTCCCCAATATTTTTTAAATTAAAAGTCCTGCTTGCATAAATGTTTAATGTATAACATGTTAACATCTAAAAATGTAAATATATTTGATGCTGCTTTTAGTCTTCTACTTAATGTCTTACATCTGTCGTATTATGATAAATAGCGGCCTGAAGCCTAAAGTCTCCACAGTTTTGATCATTTCTATTGATTTATGAGCAACTTTTAGTGCAATCTGATAAATGCCACAATAGATATTACATTTATATTTGTTGTAAGATTGTTACAAATGTGCATTTATGGATTTTAAATACAATCAGTTTAGTGAAAATCAGTTGATAATTGTTGATTTTATCCAGGGAAGCTGAATGTGCACACACACATTAGTGAAGCGGTGCGATGTACAGCTCAAGGTTTCCATGTTTATTTACCTCTGATACGTAAACGGCTCCGCCATTGTGAAATACCGTTAGATGGATAATAACGAATTATGAGGAGAACACAAAAAACAAATTTAGGAGATAATTTTGACTTTGCTAAGCTTAAAAATCTCCAAAGTGCGGTGACGACACAGAGAGAGATCAGTGAGAACCAAGGGAAGAAGCAACACACACAACTTCAGCAGCACGTCTGCACCGTCCTACAATGCAAAAGAAACATTTCGAAATATGAAATGGAAAGAAACAATATGCACAAAAAACATTTATTAAATATTTTAAATGGTGAAAATATGGAGGAGAAATGTCATTTTTTGCTGAATTTATTCATTATTCAAGGAAAATTTCACATTCATACCGTGAGTGCAAATGGTCGAAGGGGAAACCCAGCGTTACACAACTCAAACATGAACTTGGACTCCACATAAACACTAATAATGTGGAATAAATGTGAGGCCTTCATCTTCATCTTCGTCTCTTTTGTCATGACGCTGTCATATCCTGATTCATGGATGGAAGCGTGGATCTGAAATGCTACACTGATAATAATCGATTATTTTGGGCGATGTGAAATCAATGAAAATATAATCCTCCTTAAAACAAACAACAAGATTATGATCAATGATTTAGGATCATTTAATGTTCTTTGTGCTGCACTAATACTGCGTGATTAAGTTTCCACTGTCGTATTTGTAAATTCAGTTAAGTTAAAAAAATCACGTAAGTTTATCAAAATAATTGTCTTCATTCTTCTCCGTAGACAATTTAGATACGAATAAAAAAAAAACATTTAAAACAGAATTACGTATCGTCCGCCATGTTGTCTCGCTTTCCTGGTCCGGAACCTGCCGAAGATCTGGAGGCTTCGGCAGGTTCCGCCTGTCCCGTGACCCAGGGGGGCAAAACAAAATGGCGGACGTGTGTTGGAGAAGGGGGG
>OMOW01103511.1:0-12111 GCA_900312555.1 Lamprogrammus exutus | reverse complement strand
CCGACTTCTTTTCTTTTCTGGATGGGGATCGAGTGGGGGGAATGACTCAGTCACACACACACACATACACACACACACCTCTAAACAAGTTCCACTCACTTCTACACTCAGTAGTTTAACTCTGGCCATGTCCAAATAGGGTAATTGGAGTTCATCCAAAACCATAGTGAAAAAGTGAGAGGGAACAGTTTGGGTCTTATCTGGCTGCAGTCGTCATCGCTGCACTTCGTCAGAGTTCTTGGCAAACAAAGACCGAAGCTCTCATGTATGTGAAATATAAGATGTCTGGCTCTTGTGTTCTATGCTTTATGTAGCAATTTATCCTTTGAGTGAGAGTCCCACATGCATCCAGACACTTTGACCTCCGGATCGTATGACTTCACAGAGGAGAATGTCCATGAAATTGTATTGTTTTCATTTTTTGACCTCCGTTATGAAGTATAGGTGCGATACAATCTGTCCGTTTTTAACATTTGGGCTCACATATTTTGATACAAGAATTTCTGTCCCTGTGGGAGAGACAAAGCGCCTGGAGAGACAGCTAATTAAACCATTTTTAGTTCCACCTGTGTCCATCCGTCCATCCATCTATCTAAGTAGCCCAGATGTCTCTCTCTCTCTCTCTCTCTCTCTCTCTCTCCCTGGCCACAACCTCAAGCTCTTCATCGGGGGATCCAATGGTGTTTGTAAATCAGACGGACTTCGTAATACCTCCAGCATATTCTGGGTCGGCCCCCTGGTCTCCTCCCTGTTGGACACGGTAGGGACGCTTCCAGGCCCAGGAGACGCCTTAATTAGATGCACGAACAAAGCTTCCTGATGTACGCGCTCCTCACCTCAGCCCCGACAAACTACGCCGCTAACTCATTTTAGCCACTTGCATCTGCGATTTTATTTCATTTTTGTTTGTTTGTTTGTAATTACTCAGCATGAGAAAGTCTACTCAATGTGTAGAACGTAAAAGTAGAGAATGATGTCGTTTTCTGTGACCCTCGACAAAGCAGCCAAAGTGCTGCCATTGGCCGGACCAAACCACGTTCACTTCCTGCCCCATATGATGACAACAGATACCAGGACGGATGAAGAACGACTTATCCACGAAGTTGAGTAACATCATAATCGTACGACACGCAGAAAGTGCATTACAACGACATCGTTAAAATGTCTTTGACACAAGTACGCTACGTTATTTATTTTCAGACAAAATCAGTGGAAATAGCAAACGTTAGCTGGGCTAGCTAGGGCTGTTAAGTGCGAGCTAGTTAGCTAACTCTGAATGAATGAAGTGTTTCGAGAGAGGATTGTAGAGACAGACACTGAGGCGACTAAACGTTTCCATTTTCCGGACACAATCCCCGTTTTTGGTGGCCTGTCCCTTGGCTGTGATTGGTTCACGTTTTGCACGTTGCGATATGAATACGCTGCCAGTGGGGGTTCACTAACGACGCGATATCGATATCAATTCATGCACTTGTAGCATGTGTGCAACTTGTTTGATTGGTTACACGCAGAGGCCACATTTCATCGTTCCTACGCAATGACAAAGATTCTTCTTCTTCTTCTTCTATACAAACGTGTGCTAATTTTAGTTTGGTCGCCGGTCAAACGTGGGTGACGCCACAGATCCTCTTCAAAGCAAAGTGCAGAGTGGTTTACTAAGAGTAGAAATGTAATCCAAACCAACGATTCACCACCACATCAAAACAAACGGGGTTGACGGGTACGAGGAAGAAGATTCTGGCATTCGATAAGCAGCGGTTACTCAAGTTTGGAAAGTTTAGCATAATTAAATGAAGTGATGGCGAACCACAGTCAGAGTTTACGCTCATATTCAGCTGTTCCGTCATTAAGCTCCACACCGACTGGCCCGATTCGACTGGAGACGGCAAAATTGCCAGTAAAGTCCGTTGCGCTTAGGTCATTCTCTGAGCACGATTCCGCCTTTGCACGAGTCTGCGACCCGATGGGGCGATTACGTAAAGCGGCTCGGTAAAAGTTGCTCGTGAGACCACGCGACTTTTGTTTACAAGCCACGGTTTACTCGTTTCTGAGCACTGTAAACTCAAAGACCAGATCAGTCGTTTCCAATCCGCGTGTCTCACAGCTTGTTTCGCTTGTTTTGTTTCCTTATATCTGCATCACAGATTGCAGAAAAATGCGCTGTAACCAAGTGATTTTCCCACTGTGTGTCAGACTCTCATCCCATGTGACCCATGTTGACTCCACGCCTGCAGACTTGCAGCATTGAGCGTGAGAGCCACATTTTCTCACAGAGCACCCCGGGGTCTTACGCAACGCCGGCGAAAGCGCTAATGTTAGACACTTACGAAACGCAGACGCGAAGAGGCCCGTGCTCTCCGCTTCATTATTAAACATGTCCATTTGTACGCGCCGGCTGGTTCATAGACACATTCCCAAAGAAATGGGATCGTATATCATTACAGGATGCCTGCTTGCTGCTTGTATACGCAGCGTAATTGGGCACATCAGTGAAATATGTGGCGTTCTAAACACAGAGCTAATTGGACCACATCTAGACCATCATTGCCCTGCAGTTACAGTCATTACCAAGCAATGTGCTGGCCCCGTTCCCCCACTAGACAAGACCCATAAAAAAAGACGCTGGTTGACGTAGGTGTTAGTGGTTTTCGGGTCTCTGAATGTGTGTGTGCATATCTTTGCTTGTGAGTGTGTCTGTTCTGTTTAGATATGTAGTATACCTCATCACAATACCCAATACCTTTCCTGCTCTCTCCGTCTCAAATAAAACCTATTCTTGGCAGCTCTGGCTACATGGTGACGGCACGTCCCAGGAATGTTCCCAGCATGCTCTGCAGCCCGTCTACGTGTAGGAATTAGCAGTAAGGTTCGGTTTACTCACTTCTGTTGGATGGACCGTCCTAACACACCTCACCACTCACTACAGACTGACTGCCCACTGACATCACCTGATTCATTACGAATCCTTCTACACACTGTGGTGTTAGGGACTGGTTGTTGCTATATTTGGATGAAGAATGAGCAGTGAATCCTAATTATTCGAATGAGGATGTTGAGGCCACTATTACACTATGATGTAACTTGTACACTGATGGTTCAGTAATAGTCCGATAGAACTAATAGAGTCTTAATTCAGTCAGTCAGTACATTTACTTCGATTACACTGCGATTAAGGCAATACATCGGCCTCTAAAACGTCATGTATAAACCTTAATGCAACTGAAATCGGCACAAATCAAAGTATGCGTACTCAGACTAACAGACCTTCATTATGCAGTTGTAAATTGCTTTATTCAGGCATGTAAACATCTTAATCGCAGTATCTCTGCATGCATTTCCTGAATGGGCAGGCTCGCCTCATACTGTGATTGCGCAACAGCTCATGAGAGCGGTGGACTCCTATCGACTCAGGCTTAATTGCGTTTTGCCTTTAATCGCAGCGAGGACAAATACTCAAGAGTACTGAGTGCATGTAAACCTACTGAGTTATTTAAACTTCGGCTGCACGCAAGTACATTAATCCACGCTTTCAAAATAAAATAAAAACAAGCAGTACAATAACAGCTGAATCCGTCCATTGGAATTCTACTCTGGGACTGTAAAAATATTGTATTTTGGAGCAAGAAAGCTATATGTTATTTATCTTGCCATTAATCATGAGTGTGGAAGAATAACGAATGTGACAACTTTAATATATATCTACAATTAAACGTGGTTGTGAACCTTTATTATGAAATTCAGTACTGCAGATTTGAGATTTTTGGCCAAGTACATATTTCTCTATCAAGAGGAAACATGAAACAAAATAAACAAGATCCAACGAAGGCCAATTAAATACAGCAAAAACATATGGTGGCATTTATTAGCTTATTACAGGGGTTGACTAACAGCTCCAGTTCCACTAATAAATGTGTATTTGTGGCCGTTCGCTGCAGCTCTTACCATCTCAGTGGAATGTTTTGGATTCAGAAAATAAGAGGGTCATATTTTTCCAGCGTTTTTCTCCCACTAAGTTAATATATGGCCGATGGTGCAATCTGTCTGCACCTGAGCAGGGCAGTGAATCATGCTGCTCTCTGTCTGCGAGGGAAGGATTTGACCAAACAAGGTGCTGAGGAGAGCTGACACACACCTCACACTGTAGTATTGATGCCGGGTTGTACACTTTTTGTTGAACCCACCACACACCGAGGCGAGGTCACACCCTGAAACCCCTCGACAGCTACATTCTGCACACACAGATACTAAAAACTGGGGGGTTTTAATCCTCCCGTCTTCTTCTTGGTGTTAAAGATCCATCACCGAGTGTTTTACATCTCAGCTCATCGGCGTTTATGAGCGTGATGAGCAGCCACAAAAGGCATTGGGGAGTCCTCGTTTGGCAGGACGAGGAGAAAGGAGACGGGAGGGAGGAAGATCACATGGGTCTCGGCGTCCATTAAAACTCATCCTGGGCACAGATTTACTGTATGTGTCCTTGATGCTCTACTCTGATCAATACCGAGACACATAGCAGGGATATCACAGACACCTACCTGGACTGAGACAAGCAATTTCACTGACAGATCAAGAAATATGCTGTCATAAAAAAATGATGTTAGTTAGATCGGTTTATTAAAGTCCATAACTATCAGTGCCATCCTAAGAATATTCCCACTACATACCAACAGCCTGAAACCTAAGACAAAAGTTGAACAAATGGTCAGACTTGTTGGCAATGAAGTGTCAGCAATAATGTCAACACACTACAATTTGACGTTGAGGAATGAAGTGTAAGTTCATGCCACGTGTAGGCCATCATATCGTACGGTAACTTGTATAAGTGCTGCAGCCTGAGTCCAGACCTCGGGTCAACAGTAGGTCTATAAAATAACCCAGAATGTTTGGCTCGCGGTGCTCTCCATCTTAAACAGATGTCTTCATGTTGAAAGCATCTACACTAGAAACCATCTGTACAGGATAATGACATGTTCCTGCTTGATTACTGCAGCTTTTATTAAAGAAAAACAAAGTTTGTCTGTATGAGCAGTAAGAGTACAGGGGATATTTGCTTTGGTTTGCCAAGTACCCCAAACCATTTAAAACACACAAAAGCGAGAAAGAGAGCGAAGAGACCAAATCGCATCCAAGTCTAACACGACTTCTAACGCCAGCACCAAATAAGGCAACAGAGCAAGCGAAGGCTTTTTATTGCCCTTGCAAAATCACTACATACCCACACTACCGCCCACTTTATTCACTGTCATTTAACAGGCAGAAGACCTCAAATTATAGAAGATTTATGAGCAAAACTTCTGTGCAACCCTTTTCTTTTTTTATGTACTCACGTTTTGTTTGCTTTTGCAATTTTATCGCTTTTAACCTAAGTTAGCTGATGATAGTTTATAACTCATTTTTCATGAAGAAGATGAACCCAATGTGGTGCTGCAAAAGTAAAACACATCTCCACGCCAACCAGTGAGAATGCACAACACGGAAGCAATTACATCATGGGAAAAATGTACTTACCAGCTCATAGTTTGTGACTGGGACACAAGATGAAGACACCTAAGGAGAAAACAAACAAACAATGGTCAGTCACATTGTTGCTTCTTTACACTCATGTTAACATATATCGCATTTAAATAGTAACTCAACAAGTGCAAATTTTGGCATCTTATTCTGAAGGGGGCACCAACTTACACAGTCACCTGACTTTGCATATCTTTATTATTTCAGCTTCATTCCTAAAACTACTCACTACTCCTAAAACATCCTAACTACTCTGGGAAGTTCACGCTGAAACCAATTGGGTGTCGGGTCAGGGTTTGAACCTGGGACCCTGTGACTGCGAGGCAAGAGTGCAAAGGTTTGTCTGTATCTTCACCAAATTGCACATATTGATAATCTATAATGGGATAAATATGCTTGATTTAAAAAAAAATGGAGGTTGGTGTATTACTTCAGAAGAAATGGACAAAAAGAGAATCACCCTAAGATTCCTGTATCGACCCATGGATTTGGTACCAAAATTGAACAGGTTCTTCCCTGATCCAGGCCCTGCCCACCCAGCAAGTTTTTAAAAAATCCGTTCAGCCCTTTTGTGTAATCCTACTAAAAACTAACCAACCAACAAAGGACCCAACCTGCATGGTGGCGGTAATAACAGCAAGTAATGACTAAAAAAATAGGTGATACTCAGTGTTATTGAGTGTAAAAGTCATGGTCATGACTCAGGGTTAAGCACAGCAACAGCCAGACTTGAAAAGCCAAATGTTCATCTCGCCATCTGGAGCTGGAGACCTGCAGTCCTACAGAACTCATGATCTGCCCCGCACTAATCCGATTAGCACTCCGACAGTTTCCATAATCGTTCCCTGAGCTTGTCTCAAAGCACGAAGACCGAGGCTGATAAACAGGAAGCACGTAATGATAATGGCCTCAAATAGGACATAAAGAGGAAGCCTTTCCAGAAAAAGATGACCGCCTGATGAGAATACAACGCTGATGTTTCCTTCCTGTGCACGTCTGTTTTCTGTCTCTTGCACGTTTAGGCCATTTCTCAGTGGCTACAAATTTAATTTCCACCAGTTTGACACCAACGCACAGGACAACTTCTTATTTAAAGAGGCTTTGACCACCATTGTCCTTCAGTCGTCTGGCCCCCTTCCTTTATTTGTGTCTCAGAGGTGTAGCTGCTGTGTCTGTTTTAGCTTTGAATGATTAGACCTATGGGGTTATCGCAACCATTGACCTTTAGAAGCACCTTTCATCTTTGCTGCTACTCCACAACTCTCCTTATCCAAGACTAATTGTGTCATAGCATGAACAGGAGGCTTCTGCTCTGTTGGGGTCTGCTTTGTGTTACACTTGAGGGAGGCACATTCCTCATCTACCCACGCCACCGAAAATAAAATCTGAAAAATCTTGAAAACATTCACGCTCCAGTTACCGAAACTGGCCAAACAGTTAATAACCGTTCTTTGACACCATATAAAAGTGTGTTCAGAATGCTCAAATCCATTTGACCTATATTAAAATGCACCACAAACAGCATGGCTATTTAAAAACGAGACACTGTTAATGTGTTATGGACGATTCCCCAGTTGCAGATGTTTCCAAATCAGGCTAGAAGAGCTACTGGACCACTGCCACTGCGATGTGAGGGTGTGTAATTACATTCACAAGGTTGGAAGATGTAGAAATCACCTTGGATCATTCGGGGGTTTTTAGCCTCTGATAGTTGTTTCACAGGCCCCATGTGGGATACAGAAATGTTGACTCTAAACACGAGATGTTGTTTATCTGATAGCGAAGTTTCAGCAGACAGACAGCAGAAGCAGCTGAGGCTCACACACAGAGGCAGCTGCTGAACTCTCACAGACATACAGGAAGTCTCAGGATGGCGCTGGGCGTGATAACTTTCTGGGTAACGGAGACAAGACGAGAATCTTGTCGGGACAACACGTCCTCTGTGACTGAGGGAGCAAAGCTGATGGGCGACTGCTCTCCATCACTGTTGCCCCGTCGGCCAACTTGCGTGATGGCATCCCGGTGGAATGCGTCTCTGTTTTCGAGAGCGTCTTCTGGCACGGTGGACTGTGTCTCCAGTTGACAGCTTACAGTATCTCGGCCTGGCTCAAATCGCCTCCATTACAGGTCATTTTCACCCTCCCATAAGCTCCCACCGGACCAACCCCCTTCCTGCGTCTCCATCCTTATCACTCCACCTATCAGTCTCCTCTCGGAGGCCCGGCTCCTCCAGGTGCCCCCTCACTCCCCTGACTCCTCAGGCCTGCTCAGTGTTTTCATCAGCACTCATTCTGGCCCGCACGCTGCTGACAGCCGGTCCACCTGCAGTCAGCACGGTCAGGGCACACTCACATTCACACTCGCACCCACATTCTGATGTCGTTTCAGTGTTGGTTGCACGTTGTAAGCATAAAACCAGAAGAAGCCCGAAACCTAAATTTCAGACATATGCAAGATGGGTAATTCCAAACTAAGCCAGGATGTTGAGGTATGGAAACAAAGACTTACTCCTATCAAAGTGGAATGTACACTTTACTTGACATTCTTTGTGAAAATAACAGATATGAGATACGTTTTCTTTGGGGATCATAGTCAAGAAGAAACTTTCCAATCAAAATTCAGCATGAAGAACAACAGTTAAATATTTTAGGTGCTTTAACCAACAGCAACAGCGAACAATTTAATGATTGCGCCATCAGATAACAGAAGGTATTATGATGAATGAATGAATGAAATGAATGAAATGTGACATTTTGGGACACAAAACATAACACAGAGAGCCACTTCATGAATAATTCTGCAGGCCGTGGCAACTGAGCTTTACTTGAACGGCATATGTAGTAAAATGTACATATAATGTATTTGCGCAAAGCACGTAAAGTTAATTATGCTGGGCAGAGTAATCGATCACACTGAATCAGTTAAGCTGTAAATGCCGTCGCCAGCGTGGCCGCAGTAATGTAACCTTAGACGTAAAGGTCAGACTGAGGGTAGGTGGTCTGCCCACACCAGAATCGCTCACATTCTCCCTCATGCTAAGTAGTTGCTTCCTAACTTGTTGAAGGTGGAGCGGAAACCTCGCACCCTCACAGGCTGGAAACACAGAGTCAGAGTCAGGATTTCCACACGAAACCACCACACGAGATATTTATCCAAACAGGTGAGCACTTAACAGCGGTCGAGCCACGGGTCAAGCAGCGGGAAACCACGATGTGAAAGAGTATTTTGCTTTACGCGACGGAGGCACCAATAGATGGGATTGGAGGATGTCTGCTACTGTTGCCTTCCTGGTGCTGGAAAACACATTGACGCTCACATTCAAGCTTATTTTCTTAACTTGTTTCTCTCGGTGGTTGCTTGAGAGCCATTCGTCCTCATAGAACCTGCTGTGTTTCACATTTGATGGCAACGTATCTGTCCAATGAAAATGAAAGTCAAATAAGGAGAGAGACACAAAGCCTTTTTAGACCTGCAGGTCCAAATAAGAGGCTGGATTGTTGGGTTTACCCCTTGGTTTGGGTTTGACACAGAAAAACCCGGAGCGAACCCAAATAGTTGCTTCAGAACTACTTTGGATCATGTGCACACCACAATCGAATTGCTCCAGATATGTGACCGGACTGAGACCACTTCCTCAACACGGTCTCGGTGCGGTCGGCTTGGTCCGCGCGTCCGAGTGCCAATACCGCGTTCGGAAACTGCCAAACATAAAAGGCGCAGAGATGGGAAACACACCGTAGCCCCGCGAACCCACGATGGAGAGAATTAGGGACACAGTGGGGGGGGAAAGTCATCATATTTCGAAAAGAAAAGTCAAAATGACACAAGAAAAGCTCCAACACAATGGCCCTTATACTTTTGCTCGTATACCCACAATTCACACTTTTAAAAAATCTATTTCACTTCACGACTTTTTCTCGAAATCTCTTTTTATTTTTTCCAACAGTGACCTTTGCACTCCAGACTGAACCACGTGGGTGTGGAAACAAACTGACGTCTCCACATCTTCTGCCTTGTGCGCGTCCCACGTAGGCGGCGCTATAGTAACAGTAGCAGTGCGACTCACAGCAACAGATCAGAAGATACCACAAGCTTCTTTAACGTAAAAAACTACATCGCGCGTGCACGTGATCTGCATCCAGCGCGGAAACAACCAATCAAACTCAAAGCAGCGAGACGAGCCGACGGCTTCTGGATCACTTCTGAGTCGATGACCGGGCGCGCGACAAGACGCCTTTGTCGGCGCTCTGCGGTGCGTGGGGAGAATGGGGGCCGAGCGAAAGCGCGTGTTGATGCTACCGAGGGCGTTCAGATGAGTGTAATATAATAAAGGGTGATTGTGTTGTAGCATTCTCCACATGCTTGTGTTAACAGCATTAAATCAGGGCCCATTTCCCACAGACAAAAGTCCATGTGAGACGTCTCCAGCCTGTGGGACGGCGTTCATCGCCAATCAGATCCCTGCTATTGACATGCTCCAGGCGCAGACTCGTTATGTAATACACACACACACAAGTCTGAATATGCTGCTGACCCGCTAATGACATGACCAGAGCTGAACCTGAAATGTATGATTTACACAACCTGCATGCGTCTACATATCACCGAGCCGGTGTGTTAAACGGTGGCAGGGATAAGCGCATTCCAGTCGCACTTTGAACCATCATCAGTTGTGAATTGATTGCCGCGCAGGTTAGTTTATTTCCACCGTGGAAAAGAGGCGAAGGGCAGCGCGTTGCTGCTAAAGCTTTCCTGGACTCTGCACGGGCGCATAAACACACAGCTGTCCTGAGTGCTTTTATGTTTATCCAGATCCTTTGCATCTGGCACGTCCCTGCAGAACTATTCAGTGTGCAAATTCAATTTGTGAGGCATAACTGGTAACAGAAGGCTTTCTGTGGCCGTGATGGTGGAGTGTGCCAGAGTGTGGGTCCTTATGGACTTATTGGGATGTTATCAAAGCTCAAAGGAATGAAGGAAGGAGAGGTTTGGTCCAAGTGCCCATGCCTGAACAATTTATGTGCATCTGCTTCTCTATCTACATGCAATGATTTGCTACAATGCAGACACATGTAGGTAGGTACGCTTATCTTCGTCCATCTCTATACCTCTCTCACTCTACGCAATTGTGTGAGAGTTTATGGTCTCTGGTTTTGTTGTGGAAAATTCTGATTTATTGAGCCGATACGGCTGTGTGACACGTACACGACCAAACAGGACTCGCCACACACTCGTCCTCGTCTCACAGCTGCTGATTAATACTTCACAACATAGGAAACAAGTCACAAATGTGTGTGTGTTTACGCATGTCTGTGTGTTTCCTGTATGTCTATCCGTCTGTAAAATGAAAGAGAAAACAAGTTTGGAGGTGTGGATGCCAAGATTATGGTTTGAAAGTCAGCAAACAGAGATAAAGGGAAAGAAACTAAATTAAATTTTGAGAGATAAAAGAAATATTAGAGGGCCAGATGCAGCAGTTTTAAAAGAATGAGCCGCGCCCACTCAACTTTGGCAGCCAATTACAGCAAAACATCACGAAACACAGATAACGCTTTTGCCCGGCTTGGTCCAGATGTAAAAGGTTTGTGACAAACGACCCGAAATTGTAGGAGGAGATACAAAAACAAGCACTTTGGGAAAAAATTCAAAATAGCAGAACATCTAGTTAGGCACAAATGGGCGTGGCCTACATGGATGGATGTGGACGGACAGAAGGATTCTGATTCTCAATCCATTCTGATTCTATGACTTACGGTTGTAACGACATAGGCCAAAATGTAAATGTGGTAATTACAGCGCCACCATCAGGACGACCAGTACCAAAGTTGAATGGATTCTTCCCTGAAACATGTCCAACCTGCCAACCACCATTCATGAAAATCAGTTCATAACTTTTCGAGTAATCCTGCTAATAAACGGATGAAAACATGACCTATGAATGAATGATGAAGGTTGAACATATAGTCTTCACTTAAATCCTGGTCTTCAAGTACTACGACAATGCATATTCTCAATCTCTTCCTGCTCTCCCCACATCTGACTACCTAAATCAGGTGTGTTTAGCCAATGCTGATCTGGGAGTTGATCACATAAACTCGTGGCGAGCAGGGAGAGACGGGAGCGACGCAGCGCTGGGGTTGCACGAGGACCAGGATCGGGAACAAGCGATGTTTTCTGTCACAACACACTGTATGTTTGTATGATTGTGCATGAACACGATCCCCCCCACTGGGCTCAGACACTCTACATAATCGAATCCTGCCATGTTTCCTCTCCACGGCCAGGACTCAAGTGGCCTCGTGCCGACCGGAGCGCCTGTTCACTCTCACTCCGTCTTTGTTTAACAGGACTGATGGCGTGGCGAGGGGAGAAGCTACGGCTTGTTTCTTTTGTTCCACAGTTACACCAGGGGTCACGCTCCCTTCCCAGGCGCTTTCAGCCGAGAGCCTGTATTTACCAGCACAGTGATTTACACATTTAGCACGGCTCTCACTGTCTGGCACGTGGCCGAGCGGCAGAGGACAGGGAGGAGGGGGGGGGCGTGGGCTCGAGAGGGGGGCAAAAGGATGTAGAAGTGGAGAGGGGTCTTACGATGTATGT
>OMOW01103510.1:0-13119 GCA_900312555.1 Lamprogrammus exutus | reverse complement strand
TGCGGATAAAGAGAGTCTGTCTGTCTGTCTGGTCGGCACCTAGTATGACAAAAAGCACTGATAAAAAATAAAAACATGGAAAAATATGCAATAAGAACAACAACCTCAAGGTCCAGCTCCAAAGTCCAACTAAGTGGTACAGATGAGCACTGAAGTACACAAGTACACAGAGGTCCCATTTATAGTACACACTGGACTACATTGCTGTCACACTAATGGTAACATATGACTAGAAGCTGGGGAAGCCACTATGCAATGTATACACAAACACATGCACACTAATACACGTGCAGTATATGCATGTATAATACACACACGTACATAAACATACAGTATAAATATCTATTCACTTACAAATGCAGTATGTACATTAGGTACAAACACACATGTAAACAAGTTAATCAAAATTAAAGTTATAGAGTGAAGATTACGGCGCCTGTGTGTTCGTGCGTGTGTGTGTGTGTGTGTGTGTGTCTAATCCCCAGCGATCACAGCTTTTCTCCTCGGCACTCCTTTGTTCCTGTTGTTCTCCTAAATTTGAAAACTATAATTGCTTTTTTTTTTAAGGAAGCAATTTTAACTTCCATGGCCCGAAATAAGATCTTCCGCTTCTCAACTCAATGATTTCTGCTGCCTGTCACATTCTTTCTCTTGCCTCACCTCCCTCTCTTCTTTCACCTTCTTCGCCCTCCTCCTTCTGTCCTCTTTCCACCCAGACTAGATCGCTGGTTTCTGATACTGAAACAAGTTCATATTACAAATCGGTTCATCAATTTCTAGTCTTTTCACAGCCTCCACAAAGCTGCTCCCTGCATCCCAGTGGTGTTAATCATTCTAATGAGACAAAGTTCAGCATCAACAAATGGGAATTTAAAGATGGTACTGAGATAACGGAAATTCACATTGATGAAGAGGAGGCTACCGAAGGAGCATAATGATGACAATATCTTAGCTTGCTCAGGGTTTAGCACTGGCTTTGTTGGAACAGAAATTACACTGGCTCATAGTCTAGATAGGCACAATTTGAAATCATGTACTGGTGATAGAATTGAAAACTCTTAATAACTGCTTTTCTGGCAGGTAACAACGCCTTACCAGTCTCTTCACCTTTTAAGACTTCTGAAATGTTTCACTTTTCTCGTCGAATTGTGCCAGCCATATCTCATAGAGTAGAGCATTGTGCAGAGTACAATTAGAATTTTTACCGTCAGGAGAATTATGAAGCTGCACAAGTTTCTCCCCATATAACCAGATTAGAGAGACAAAGAAAGGGGTGTTGTATTGTGCGAATGAAAGACGTGGTGATAGATTATAAAAGGAGAAATGTACCAAAACTGTAGCGATTTAGCATGTGATTAAAAGTGTTTGATTGAGCTCCCACTTCTCATTATCCCACCACTCATTGCTGCTAATCAGGTGTGCCGCACTCAGTGAACTCTCACCAAATGTTTTTTTTGGTTTAAGAGGATATGGGATGAGATCACCTGAAATATCCTTTGATCTCAAGATGGATTTTTGATGTGAGAATCCATTTTTGCATAGCCTTATGTCCATGTGATGGAAAGGCACACTGCTTCAGTTCATACTGTAGATCATCTCAATAATTCACAGTATTCTCAACTACTGACGGAAAAGCACAAGGAAATAGGTGCCACAGGGTCCACCCACCTTTTCATTATAAATGACCACGTCTGCAGCCAGAACAGGTTTCGGATTCATTTAGTAGTGGTTGAATGTAAAGAGAATGTAAAAAGTGACGAATTTGTCATACAAATGAAAAACTGCCTGAAGTTTGGTGTTTTCTGGCTATCCCTGGCTTTTTGATGTGCAGAGGCTGTTGACTGATAGGCAAATGAAATGCATAAACCAGATATTGACTGATTGCTGTAGAAATATGATAAATGACTCTAAAGTGATTGCAGACTAATTTGTGTTTTGATCAGCTTCAGGTGTTTTATGTCACGTTAAGTAAGTTTGTTTGTAAATTCAAATTAAGTTACGAGTTATGTTGTTCTCGTCTAAAAACATATTGTTACAAAAGCAATTTTTCCTTTGTGTCAATTGTGTGCAATGTGCAAGAACCACAGTGGTAGCAACTTTTTAATAGGATTTGTTTCCACTTCTTATTCATGCAAAAACACTGAAGCCCACAGACCATATGTGCCAGGGTAACTAGATTCAGTGGATATGTTTTAAATCACACCCACTATTCAGTCAGTAATGGAGGCACTAAAACAAGTGATTTTAAGTTTCAGCCAAAAAAATCTCTGAACTCTTATGATGAAGAATCGGGATTCAAAGGGTGGTTTCCCCTCTGAACCCATGTTTGATTTTATATGCTTAAAGTTTGAGCCTTCACATATTGTGCAGTGTTCGGAATCCAGACCACATAAAGCTGACAGCAAAGAGCATCAACAATTAATTCTAGGGCAGTGAAACTCGAGCTCCAAAGTGTGTCTGCATAGCATACTGTCATGTTTTAAACATGTCCCATGCAGAGGAATGATAGATTGCTGTCACTTTCTGTCACATTATAAAATCTGCAAAGCTGTCGACTTAGTCTGAGGCAGTTTAATCTGAGTATAGACCATGCAAAAATGTTATGTCATAAAAACCTCAGAGTTTAACGATTTAACATCAAGTTGAGCAGCCTCAGTGTGATGGACTGGATTTCTGTGTGTGTTTTTGTGCCTTGCATGATGCTCTTTCAGATCACTCGCTGTTCTTCCAGTTAATGAGGTGTTCTGAGCACAATCCGGGCCTTAGGGAGAGTAAGAAATGCAACAACCTCATTTGCATGTCAGGTATTGCTAATTGTCCAAGTATGAGAGGAAGTTGCACGTGCCTCTTCATGCGATATTAGTTTGTTAATTTCTTACATTCAGGCATGTTTCTCCATCATTATGTTTATGCCCAGATATTTTATTAAGAGCTCTTTTGTGGCCAGAGGGACCGCTGGCTCCTCGCTGAGCAATTTCACTGTTCAGAGAGGAATAGCTGAAGGGTTAGAGACCTCAGTGATTGTGAAATGACATTCTGATGTAGATTACGTTCATTAATTACACTAATGATGCTGATGTCTTAACCTCTCTCTTGATTATAATAAGAGTATTGCACACTTTTTAGATTAAAAAACTAATTTCAACATTAACATAAATCACCAGTCATGTAATATAACTGGAACACAATAGACTTTATTGTTATTAATAACTAAGATTTTTGCCAAGTTATTGGCAACCCCCCAAAACAACTCATGATGTGAAATGGTTCACCCAAGAGCTGCTACAAGAAATTGATGCAGAGAACCTTATGATGATATATTTGTAACACAATGCTTTTCCTAAATATTTGATGTTTTTAGGTATATAACCCTCGTTTGTGTCAAACAGTATTCTTAGTAGGGAGGCTGCCCCAATTGTGCCAATGTAAACTCATCTGTTCTGACTGCTGACAATAAGACTGATCACAGATGCCACTCAGCTTCTATTTAGGCTCAATCTGCAGCTCATTAGACGAATTGTCGTGAAGCAGAGGCAGCAAGACTGTGTTGTGATTGGCTGATGGCAAAACACACACTGAATTTTGTAAAACAGATTTGCTTTTTCATGTTGTGAGAGATGTGGTTGTTGCTTTGGCTTTATTGAGATGTCCAGAAAGATTTCATAAATATGTAAATTTAAAAGTAAAATACATAATGAACAAATTCAGAAGCAACAAATCTTTGTATAAAAGACACCATTCTTGCTTCACCAAATATCAAGGTCATACCTCCAGTTTTGATGACTCATTGCAAATTTGAAAGCTGAAATTTTGAATTTAAGATGTCCCTGATCGTCTTGTTAATTAACACAAACAAACATACATAGAATTGGAGTACTCAGCACATTTAATTATTAATTTATTTATTATTATTATTTAATTATTTTTTGCACAAAAAAGTTACCATTTAAAGTGACAAATCTATAGAATTTAATGTGACAGATGTAAATTTGTAATTGGCAATTCAATTTGTTCCACTGTAGACTACTTCAACTTGCTTGTTACTTGCTATTCAGACTCAAATTGAGCCTTAATTGAAATGTTCTTTGGACATGAATGTGGATGAACCTGGAGTTTAGTTGCTCCACTACACTATGGCAAGCACAAACACACACACACACCCCACACACACACACACACAGGGACAATGTATAACTGTTTCTGGCAGTTCATTAGCCTTTATCTCTGTTAAATTTGGCCACCCTGGAACCACATTGTCTGAATCAAGTCTGAAAACCATCAGAGTGGAGCTTGGCAGGATTTGGTTGTTCATTAATTACATTTTGTAATGAATATTTCTGTTGAACATGATTATTACACTGGTGGGATAATGGCTGTTTATTTTATGGCAACACAAAAGTAACCACCTCAGTCCTTTCATAATGTCACCGGGTGGAACAGTTAATCAGGCTTTCAGGGTTGTGGTAATACATTTTCTGTCTCCTTGAAATATAGAGACCCTGGGAATATCTATTAAGCCCTTAATTGATTGCAAACTCACGGTCTGATTCACATTCACACTCTTTCCAGCTTTAGCCCTCGTTTTCTTTTTTGTGTAGGTCATACCATGCATGGCTGTGACTGGTTTTGTCGAGGGTGCAAAAATAATTTGGCCATTGGACCAAGAATACTAACAAGACCAACCAGTTCACAAGGGCATTCTAAGGAAATGAAGAAGTGAGAATGCCTCTTGTGGGAAGGTGACAAATGTCATATAGGATCCCTGGCCCCTACAAATTATGTTTACATACTCAAATATGTTTCTCACAAAATCTAATTCCTCCCTGATTGAGTTCATTACCTGTCTTTTGGGGTGTTTTTTTTTTTACCAAAGCAGGAAGAAGCGACATATACAATATGCATCAGTGCTTATTCCATATGACTAATATCAAATTTTCTGTTCTAATAATAACCATAATGATAATAATCATGCAAGCAAGGATTGCTATTTTAAAAAAGAACCTTATGTCTCAGTGTTAGTGGAGTTACGTCATGCTATATTTTTGCAAAAGCTTACAAATAGAATGGAAAGCACCACAAGCTCCATATTGAAGGTTGGTTTGGTTTGTTTTTTAACACAAAGGGATCGGAGACATGCGCCTCCCGTTTTAGGTCACTCAAACCTCCCAGGGTTGCCGTTATCTTTTACTCTGCTGTTTTTGTTTTATGGAAACACATTCAAGTCGAGCTTCCAGCACAGGGTCTGACCATGTTTCCTCACACTGCTGCGTGTCCATCCATGCCATATGGGAAAACCACACTGTTTAAATTGCAGTGAGTTGTGCTGTTTAAGATGCACTTTGTTATTTAACAATCTTCAGCATTTATGTTCCATACCAGTAGAAATGGTGTAGACAAATGTTGTGTATGGGACATTGATGAGGGAATGTGCAAGGAATCACCCACCCCTATTTTAGACATTTTTAAGTAATAATAGTAATCTCCTGCATGTTGTCTATGTGTTTTTATTATGAGCATTAGATGATATGTCATCTCAAACTACATAATGTCAGTGATTCATAGTTGAATATTCATGAATCTCACTTTGTTGTATGAAGTCTTGCTACTGCAGATGGTACCTCTGCAGGTTTGTAAATGTTGTTAATACTAATCCTTTTTCTATTTTGCTCATTCGTTGATTTGTTTGTACTGAATATGGGTTACAACTGCTGGGTCTGGATATGCTGATATTCTCTGTGTGGTTAATCCTTTTCAGAGTCAAAGGGGGGGCATGAACCTGTCCCAGCAAAAACTGGATGCAGGGAGACACCCTGGACAGGCTATCTGTCCACATTGTTAATTTTGAATCTCCAGTACACATGACTTGAATGTCATTGGACTCTTGGAGAGAACTACAACATTCTGAGGAAACCAAGACAGAACATGCAAAATTCACACCATTTACCAACCAAATTTCATTAAACTTTTATCCGATCTAATGAAATTAGGGTAATTTGACTCATATATCATGCCTCTTTGTGGGACAGACAATCTATTGCCCTGAAAAACTACACTTTGCTGTTACAGTGGAGTGCTGGGAGAGCAGCGTGCCTCCTACAGGTCAGCAACCCAGCTCCAGGCAACAAGAGCAAGGCCAGCCCGTCAGTGCTGCAGAGCAGTACGAGGTCCACTGCAAAGCAGTAGATTGCTTGTATTCTGCTGCTGGACCTGGATCATCAGGGCTGCAAATTAATCTACAAGCCAAGCTCCTCCTTGGCCCTGATTAGGAAGCCGGGGGCCACACTGCGAGCCTGGCAGCACTGCAAATCAGCCAGCTTCCTAGGGCCTCTTGTGTAGAGTCTGCATGCCCCCTCACGCTCACCCTCCTCTTTGTTTCCTGAGTCTCAGCAAGAGAGGATGAAGAAAATCATGACATGTAAGGATTATCAGCTACAACACTAAACTATGTAACTGTTGCTTTGTGATACCAATTTTATTATTTTCTATAACAATATTACTATTTACTATTGTGGTTTTTAACTTCTAACTGCCCAGATATATCGCACCACCCTTTTAATATGTAAATTCCTATATTTGACCTTGCCAAGTTGCCCAAAAGTTGTCTAACTGATAATTAGATAGATTGACAAAATTAAATTAGATTTTTTGATATGACAGAGCTGACTATGAAGCTCTATGTTCTGTAACTTCGGCTTCTGTTCAAGCCCAAGGGTGTAGAGCTGCAGACACCTTGCTTTTAAGGTAGAAGAATGAAATGCATTTTGGGCTGCCCTCTGCCCAAGCAGACTGTTAGGGGCTCAGCTGTGTTGGGGAAAGGATACGTACTGAATGTTGTTGTCGTTACCTAGCTGGGAAGAGCTGTGGGACAAATCAGATAATGGCGCTAAGCACGACTGGAGATGAGTGTGGCATGAAGAGTTAACATGCAGCATCAATTATGTGTTATGTTGCAAACTGACCAATACTAACATTGCTATATATTTTGGAATCTTACTTTTCATGCTCGGTATGTACTTGCAATTGTCAAGTACAGTATTTGAACATATTCTTGTACACATTTCAGTTAGATGCATAAGTCTAATTGTAGACTTTGTGATGCTCCTTAATTATCCTAGGTTGTATTATAGAATTGACAGGAAAATACAATTGGTTAAAGCTGTTTCCCAGTTAAATGTTCCCCATAAAACAGTGTGACAATATGAGCTGTGGGAAGAGTACAAAATTAGATAAAAATGGCATTAGATCACGAAGTATTACTAGTGTATTCTGTTGTTAGGGCTGAATACATCATGGCATGATCCATGCACACGTGCACAACAAACCACTGAAACCAACGTGAATCCGTGCGTTCGCTTCATTCAATCCACGGGACAGCCCTCAAAACGGCGTTCAAGAGCCGAGCAAGAATGCTAGGACTATTTTAATATGAATGTTATGCGTAATAATCGGGGATAATGCCTTGCGAAAACGTGCTGTGCTAACCTTGCAAGAAACTTGAAAAAAAGGCATTTATTTTAATACGGCACCGCCTATCGATATGTACTCCCAGACACCCCGGTGCTTAAAACAAAACGTACCACGTCGCCGATGAGGACGTGACGCAAAACGCGCTCGATTCAAACTCCAGGAAACGAAAGCGCTGAGGAAGACAACCGTTGTTTGGCGTAGATTGGCAAGGAAATTCTCGCTTCTCGTCGCGTGTGAGTGTTGTATGTTTTGAGTTTAACACCGTAAATTATCTCTGTGTGTGTAACAAAACTACTTTTTAGTTAGAAATTGACTATGACTGTGTTCATTTAGTTTACATTTTAGTCAGCTAGCAAGGACAGGTGCAACAAAATTCACAGTGTATTGAGCAGACCGCGCTAGCTTACATTACTCAGCTCTGTATTGCTTGGGCTTAAAAACGCAATTTTCCGTGTTTTATCGATACACTTATGTCGTAAACTGATCGTAGAAAGGCTTGTAGTGAGGCATATGTAATGGAGAAATGAAAGAGTGAACTTAAATAGCCATTTGGCTTGTGTTTGTTCAGCTAAATGACTCAAAGACACTGACAGCTGATAATTGTGCTGATACTGATAGCGAAAATATCTGAAATAAAATGTCCGCTATCAGCGTTTTTATACTTAATTGTCATGTAGAATATTTTTGCAGAAACGTTGCCTCTATTTTGAAGTAGGAGTGCAACTACTAATTATTTCCATTATCAATCGGTTGATTATTTTTTCGTTTATCGATTTAATGGTTTTTTATACCCTTTACAAAATCCCAGAGTTCAAAGAAGCATCTTTTTTTCAACAACAGCCCAAAAACCTCAAATTACTCTGTTTACAGTGATATAAAACAGAGAAATGCTGCAAATCCTTACATTTTAGAAGCAGTTACCAGCAGAAACAGTGGCTTATTTGCTTGCTGAACAGCCAAAAGGATTAATTGTTGGTTTACATTGTTTTGTTTGTTTGCTTAGCCATCTAATGGATTAGTCAACAGATTATTTCAGGGGTTATTTTATATCATTAGTTTTCAGGTTAACTGATTATACGTTTACTTTATAGGATGTCAATGTGAGAGCCACAAATTTCTAATTGTGTCTGGAGAACTGTTAAAAACGCAAAGGGATTGAACTTACAAAGATAAAAAGAATAGAGAAAAGCAGCATTTTCTCACATTGCAGAAGCTCACCCCAGCAGATGTTTTGGTATTATCGCCTGAAAATGATTAAAATTGTTGTTGATAAATTTTCTGTTTATTAATCATTTCACTGCTACTTTGAATGTTTTGTTGTCCAGATTATTTGAGCCAAACTAAAGTTAAATGCTTTTGGTGACCTTTTCATAAAAACACAAATCAGTTAAATTCTTGTCATCCTACGTTACCATCACAACAGAGCCGCCATGACATCGAAAGGTGCCAAAGAGACCCTCGTCTCCAAGCTGGGTTTTAAATCCAACAGTTCTGCCCCCAAGGCCGAGGCAGAGCTGGAGAGAGTCCGGAAGGAGAACGCTCACCTCAGGAGAAAGATTGATGATCTAGCCAAACGACATGTCAGACCACCTGACTCAGACAAAAGCAAGCTGCTAGAGGTAAACAAAGTGATTGTTTTGTCAGTGCCTTGAGAGATTTCAAGATCAACTTCACTGTGTCTTGTCTGGATTTCAGAGGATTCTGTCCTTGGAGACGCTGCGAGAACGGAACAATCAGCAGCTGATGGTTAAAGAGCAGGAGCTGGAAAACCTGAGGCAGCAGCTGTCAGCTAGAGGAGGAGAGGTGTGTGTACACACTTGGCACATCTCTGGATAAAGATGTGCACAAAAAAAAACATAAATACATAGAAATGTATAAAAGATCAGGATATGTGTATACACCCCTGGAAACTCTCTGTAAATATGTACAAATGTACACTTGCTGAACCTGAATCAACAGTTCCTCTCCAGTGGAGGAAGTATACCCACAGCTGAGTCTTGGAGAGTACACTTGAATTTTTTGAAGATTTGTAGGATTTTTTTAGGCATTGTATCAGTGGCTTACTGTATCCATTACTGGCAGAAAACAGCTGTCAGAAAGATAAAAAAAATCAATGTGCTGGAATTCCTCTGAGATGCCACAAAAACAGTTGGGGGGGAAATATTGGAGGAATATCAGTTTTTGACTGCAGCTCAGCTGATATTTAGTGAAGTTTAGACAGCTAGAACCACTATATGCAGTTCCCTTGACCTTAATAAATCAAAATATCATGCACTGTGGGTCTGTACATATATCATTTTTAAACACTTTGTTGTTGCGTTTTATGGCCCCGCTGTTAAAGGGGTGAGGCTGTTGCTTATTGTTCTGGTGGAAAATGTTGTTGCATAAATCATTGTTTAATTCAGATTTGTCAGGATGGTATTGGGATATAAGACAATGCATGCTGGTTCAGAGGCTGCTCAAAGCAATTTAATCAACCCTTATCAAGGAAACTATGAAAACAGAGCTGCTCATTGGACTGTGCCAGAATAGTGCCAGTCACGTTACGGAATCTACGGGAAACCGGTCTTTTAATCAGGAGAAATATCTTTCTCTGCTGAGACTGCTTTCACGAAAGCTGACATGGTTGTAATGGAGGCTAGTGATACTCTCCTTCGTTTGACTATGTGTGTTTGAGGTGGTGGCATCACTTCAAACCCAGCTGGAGCAGCGGAGGAAGGAGGCAGAGCAGAGAGACGGGTTGTTCCAGAGCCTGTTGCAGGAGACAGAGAACCTGAAAAACAAGCTGGCTACTGTTTCTGCCCGCTGCCAGACGCTGGAAACACAGGTGGTGGGGGTGAGTTGACTGACTTTATAGCCACTATTGTCAAAAGGTTTTCAGTCGTTGGATGGAAAGTTGGCACTAACAATTAGCAAATAACCAGCTATCTTATGGTGATTCTGTACTTTTGTAGTTGCTATTTAAAACAGGCAGTCTGTATGACAGTGGAGTAGGTGGACACCAGTGCTGCCTGCACAACTCCTCCCACCTGAGATCATTAGACATGATTGACAAATGAGGTAGCAATTCCCCTTTTGGTAAATGGTGGTATTTTAGGCTCAGAGGTCTTTACCAAATCAGATTCTGTTGGGTAGGAGATGCTGCAGAGACACGACAATGCTCACATAGCACTCAATTTATGGATTCCTGTCAGAATGTAATGAGGATTTCATCAAAGTCTACAAAAAAAGTTACACAGTGACTCTTTGCTGATAATGCCATGGATAGTGAATTATTGAATTATGCGTTAAAAATTTAAAAAACAAAAAAAAACAACCTTCCTGTACTGATTGATATGGAAAAAGTAGGTAGCCACAGGATACTACACATTATTTTATTTCATGCTGTTTGAAAAAAATGAATCACAGTTCAGAAGATGGTTATTATAAAAGCTCTCTCTTTAGTCTCTTTTTCCTAATATCCCACTCCTTGTTCTTATATATTGCTTACACAGCACCCATATATTTTAATGAGTAATAATCCGTAGTAGTAATCAGTAGAGCTCCACTAAATTTTACTGTTACTTCAAAAGTGCATTTATAACCACATCAACTGTATGTTTTGAACAGTAGTTCCTCTGCATGAAATGTTAATTTCAGTGGGTTAGGAGGAGAGTCATCAGAATATGCCGTTTCAGGGGCCTCGCTGGCATACAGCATGAAGAAAGAGTTTGTGGAAATGCAGATGCAGGAATCATTCTATCCACTAGGTGGCGGTGTGCGACCTCTTTTTTCCTCAGCTGCTGATATGATCTCTGGAGCGGCCTGAAGGATTGTTGTTGTGAAAGCCAAAGACGCATACATCGGGCAAACTTATTTGCCTGATGGTTTGCTTATTTGAAAGTGTTTTTTCTCGTGGTAACGTTTCTACATCCAAAGTCTATACTACAGCATGCACCTTAGACTAGTTTGGGAGAGATGACGTACATTAAATACGTCTCATCTGTGCGACCCCTTTGAATTGTTGGCTCTCATTTGTCATCGACAAGTAATACTGATTGCCAGCCCATCCCTTTGATGCTTTGAGCACAGCAGGGCGCAACTGCAGACCTCCAGTAACACAACAGTCATCTCTATTCTCCCTGGCTTCTGGAGAGGCTTAGGTGGTAAAGCCGTGCGTATATCACATATAAGTAGTAGACAGGTACGCAATGGTTGATTGGCCGATGACTGACAACTGGCTTAATGGAGACACATAAGCCTGGTTTATTTTTTTCGAACAGGATCGATGTGGTTACATTATTGTAATTACAGGAGAGATAAAGATGCAGTTTTTGTGTTTTTTGTGTTAGACTGCCAAATGCAGGCCATGGGTTTTGTGAATCTTAACATGTTCTGAGACTATTTTGGTTGTCAAATAGGCCTTACTTTTAGATTCATGGTTGGCAAGAAACATTAGAGATTTCGTTTAAAAAAAACATTTGGATTTTGTTTAAGTGGAGTGTTTGAATTCAGTGAAGTTCCCAGTGTACAGAGATATTAGAACAGCTTTAATTCAGAGTACTTGTAGACATCAAATTATTTATGATTTCTGTGACTTTGAACTCTCATTGCAGCTGGTTTTCCTCATGTTGTGTTTTTATGGAAATTTTCCAGGAATCCTCCCCATTCCTCTTGGCTTAGCTCCAGCAGCATTACTAGAAATAATTTGGCCCGCAGACCCTTCATCCAGGAGTCACAAAGGCTATTAGAAGGCTTAGCTTATGGGACATACGTTTAAATCCATCTGGAAAAAGTTGACAAGCTCATGATATACCTTGTCAAGTCAAACGGCTCACTGATCCTTAGCACAGAGATGATTATTTGGTTGCCTGTGCTGTGAGGGGTTTACCCAAGCTTAGGCATCAGGTGGGATCACATGACCCCGGGGTCAGGCTGACAGATTATGAGATGACTTGTCGTGTAGGAATGGATATGGAGGGTCTGGCCTCAGGGATAATGATTGGGGGGGGAACCCCAGATGTGGTGCTCATTCATTTTATTCCACCTTAAGTGCATGATTTCCTTTGCCACACGTTGTACTTGCTCTGCCATTTTCCTTACATTATAAAAAATATATAATCAAATTATCACTGAATTCTGTACTGTGGCAATTTGCTTTGCATGCTGGTCTTCTCATAAAGGGTCACTTATGTTTCCAACTGGTGACTCAGGGGCCATGGCGTTGATGGTTCCAGTAGTAATGGAAGTTATGTTGGTGCCTCATCGCAAATAAATGTAACTTAAATAATCGATACTATAGGAGAATTGTAGTTATGAGCAAACCTAAACCAGCTGCACTGTGTTGTACTGACAGCATGTAGGTCTTGTGACAGTCTGACCTTCGTTTTCGTGTCATTTTCCTTGTCTAGTGAAGGCTGCTTGACATTTTTTTCCTAGAGTAAGAGCTGGCTGCTGCTTGACAGATGTTATCTGTAGAATTAGGAACATAAATCACAAGTGGAGGATAATGGTCAGATGTGTTACTTCATAAAGTCAATTACATTTAATTATTTTATCTGATAAAGGTTACTTTGACACAGCCATGGTATTTTGGGGGATTAGAACAGCTTCCCACATTCACAAGTAGGTGAAATGACAAGAAGACATGAATGAATGAAGTCTAGAGGGGAC
>OMOW01103504.1:0-11746 GCA_900312555.1 Lamprogrammus exutus | reverse complement strand
CCCGAGATCTACACTCTTTCCCTACACGACGCTCTTCCGATCTGATCGTTAGGTCCAAAACTACATAATGTATAATGGTTTGGCAGCTCTTGTACCTGGTCCCTCGGTGTGAAAAGAAGGAAAGCTGAAGTTCCCGACAGCGTGATTGGCACTAATGTCAGTGTGTGTGTGTGTGTGTGTGTGTGTGTAGTGGTGAAGCAGGGTTATTGATCAAGAGAAATGAGGAGCTGAGGTGAAGCTGCACGTCTGCATCCTGCCTGCCTGTGTGTGTGTGTGTGTGTGTGTGTTTTAGCCCACAGTGAGGGGAGCATGTCCTCCGAATGCCAATTAAGGCTGTGATGGTTAGATCATTGTCATGCTGTGTTGATGACTGGCATGCCTGACAAGCTGGCTGAGCCGCGCATGTGCTTCCTTTAATTAATTGCCAGAGGCTCGGCTATGTGTGGGCGGATGGACTGAATATGGATGGAGAAGGGGAGCAGAATTCATGGCTGTCTGCGTGCTTTCCGTGTCATTTTTTGCAAAACAGACGTGTGAAACAAAGGGTGGAAATTTGGCCAAAGAAAAGCTTCACTGCTCGCTCTTGACAGAGCAAAGTGATTCTTTGCTGGGATTCATCCCAGTTGTAGAGTTTGTTGGTTTCTGTAGAGCAATTTGAGTGTGTCAAAAGTGGGGATATACTTAAAACGACGCAGGAAGGAACAATGATAGTACAGGCTGGTGAACACGTCCTCGACCTCTATGTACAGTATCGTCCTTAAAGTAACACTCTGAACTGGGTCGCTGACATTGTTTTTGTTGCAAGGTGGAGGATTTGTTGCAATATTTGGCTTTCACGTCTCAGGTCTGTAGGCCTTCTGGAGCCCTGTGATATTTCTTCTACTTCTGAAGATAGACGATATACACGCTGCAATAAAAGCTTGTGTTCTGTGGTTCCATGCAGGTCCATTCTACAGACAGACTACATGTCTACTACCTACCTGGAAGTATCACTTAAAGAACAGCCACATGCTACCTCCATGAGACGTGATGTCACCTCCCGCCATGTCATACCTGGACCAATTACAGCTGAGGCATTTATCAGATGTAGAAGAGACACAAGAATACCCACAGAGCCTGAGGGCCCCAATTTTCTTCAGAAGATGTAGGACAGAACAACAAAAGAACAATGCAGTGACCACATCCTAAAGCACCGTGCACAGTTTCGTCCTGAAGAACTGTCTGATACCTCACACTGGCCTAAATTGGTTCAAATATCACATGTCTGCTTGTATCACCATTGAGGGGCCAGTGGACTCAACCAGTAATGACAGCTGGATCAATTACAACCAGGGACAGGTGTCAGGAGTAGAAAAGACAAAGTTCTCCTGAGGGCTCCTGAAGCCAGAGAGCCTGAATCACCACGTCGTCAGCCTTGCAAGACGACTTTTTGTCCTGAAAGTTCTACTTCATATGAAGCACACTGAGGTGGACTTCTTTTACAACTGCACAGGCTACCACAAACACAACCCCATGTACACAAACACACACACGCTCACCATTTGATCCAGCGAGCCTCTGCTGCGTGTTGTCTCCCGTGGGCGGAAGTCAGATTTAGGCAACAAAAGTCAACATTAGCATTTCAGAGGTCTATCTGTTTTCATTAACTCAATCTTGTAGATTTCCCAAACTCCCTCAGAGCCTGAAGCTGTGTGAGACATTTATGGGCTCTGGGGGTGGTTTGCCATTTCAGAGCCTTGATGCATCGCAAATTTAAATTCATTATCCCCCATAATTAAAGCAAATATATCAAAGCCTGCTTACACTGCAGCGATTGCATCAGTGAAATCCAGCGGGACTGAGGCTCAGTCCTGCAGCCCAGGTGGCTCTTAAGATATTCAAACACGCAAAACACACACACACACACACACACACATGCAAACACACACACTCACACACACACACACATACATATAAATATAGCATCTTGTTAAATGCATCCCCAGGGTTCCCTTTAATATTTTAACCCAAAACTGTGAGCTGTTGAATATATTCAGCCATCTCCTGCAAAATTTAATTGCCACCACTTTTAATTACACTCTGGTCACCACTTTTAATTGTGGTGTGAAGACTGATGGTGGTGAAATCGTTTTTAGAGCACATCAGAGCTCCATCACTGACAGAAAGTCATTATGATATTCCTATAATGTGCTCACAGGGACTGTGAGAATGTATCTGTGGTGCTCAGTGGAGAATTAGTAGGGACTTAATTGTGATTTCTATGAGGAATTCCAAATATTCCTTTAGAAACTACAGCAATGTTCTACATCGGGCTCATCTGTTATATTAAACGGTGTCAATTCACAATGTGCTGCTAGTTTGCTGCATGTTTTATAGCCAGGATTAGCTTTCACTCCAGGCACCTCTGGGCAGAAATGCAAAAGCAACCTTTGTCTGTGTTAAGAGCTGACTGAACCTAATAAGGCGAATCTGTCCTTACTTGACTTTCCACAGGGAAACACTTTCACATTTCTTAGAGCGACCTGAGCTCACACACACTGAAAACAGCAACTGCCTAATAACAAGACGAGTGTTTCTAGTGTCTTATTGTTGTTGTTGTTGTTCGGATGTAAGCCAAAGCCAAAGTCATTGGATTGATTGTTTTTAGACACAGTGTTTGTCACTGTTCAGTAGAAAACAAAGGAAGAGAAGGCAAAAGAAAAATGCTAATGTTTCATAAAAATGTTCGCAGTGTGAAAAGTTCTTCCATCCTTAATTCTCATGTGATCCATTTCCCAACAAGTCCTTAACTCAACCGTGAAAGACATTTTTATAAAATCTCGATTTGTACACATTTTTTTGAAAAGTATTCTGGATAATTGTTGAATTTTTCACTCAAGCCAATAAAAACAAACCAAAACAAAAAAAATCTAGAATTTTTTTTTAAATTCTGAAAATATTAATATATTGCAAAAGTGAAATAATGTAAATTTTTCTTCAATTTGAAATGTTCAGTTCTATAAAAAAATAAATAATGTATATATCTATATTTAATATAGAGATCTTTGGAAAATAAACACATTTTAAAATACAAGGGGGAAAAAAGAGATTTTTGCCAGAAAAATAGAAAAAAAAATGAATAAAGCTGACTTGAATCTACAGATTTATGGGTAAAAATGGTTAAAAAAATCAGAAAAAGGAAAAAATCTAAAAAAGAATAAATGATTCCAGAAATGTTGAAAACGCAAACAAACAAACAAAAAAAAGCAAGAAAACAAACAAACATAACTCTAACATTCCGCTTCGCTTGGTCACGTGATTCACTCTTCTCTGCAGGTCTGTCAGGTTTCTTCATGGAGCTAAACGAGTCAAAGTGAGTTTAGTTTAGGATCCAGAGGGTTAAAGTTTTGGGCAGTGCGCAGCGGCAGCGGATCCGTCAGGGCGCAGCAGTGCAGCAGCTCCTGCGCTCACATGTTCTCACGCTGAACATGGAACCTGAAGGACCTGCAGCCTGCGCTCACATGTTCTCACGCTGAACATGGAACCGTGAAGGACCTGCAGTCTGCGGCGGCTTCCAGTCTGTCTGCGGTCCACGGAGAGGGGAGGGCGGATCCGCGGAGCAGCTGCGTGGAGCGGTGGGAGGGCTTCTTCTGCTGTGAAAACACTGAAGATCCACGCCGCCCACGGACTGAGCGCACATCAACAATTTCGCAATCGCTGCTGCTGCTCCGCGCACAGTGGAGAGAGGCTGAGGAGGATCCGAACACAAAGAAGGTGAGCTCTGGGTTCTTATTTCTGCGTCGCACCGTGGATTTCTAGCGTGATTATTGCGCACTGAAGGCTTTTGTTCAGTCAGGAAACACAACAAACTTATTTGCGAGGCTTTTTTTCTTTGTTTTTTGTAACGGTGTGAGGTGGGAGCAGCATCCGTGTGTTTGGACACTTTGTGTGCAGAGACGCAACAGAACAAGTCAGAAAACTAAAGCTTTATAATCACAGGAATGTGTTTAGACAGCCTTGTTGTTTTTGATGTAGTTTGGATTTGATGCATTTTGCACCAATGTAATACCTGAAGTCAGCTGGCTTTGTGTTCTAAATACAAACCTGCGTTGCTTTATTCTTCCCCAAATGGTTCTAAGCCCACTCCACACTGAGAGTCTGTGTGGCTTTGTCTCCGTCACATCAACAGATATGTGACCTCTGTATCCCCGTCTTTATCTAATCTCTGTCACACATCAGGGCGTGTGGTCATTATGCAAGGGTTGATGGACAGGTTCTGACCCTTGGAACAGGAAGATCAAACTGGGAGGTGTTGAGGTATTTATTATTCGACATAACCTCCCCCGCCAACGACACTAGAGGGATTTAATCCCAGTTTGTTTTTGTTCTCTCTCCCATAAGCATGCATGCAAACCGGCTCAATAACAAGTTAAACTGACTGTGGAGGGTTGATTTAACACAGCCTTTGTCTTTTCCTGTGGCTCGTGGTCATGGTTTAAGCGTGATCATTGACTCTGAGCTGCCCGGACGCCTACAATAATTGATGATGAGTTCTTAACCTTCACCTCATTCATTATCTTCATATATGTGGCACGTCATGATGCATTGTCGCTCCATATAGGAAGGTTGATTTATAACTTCTGAGTTTAGCTCCAGCTCGGATGTGTCACAGTTCTTTATCTTCTGCCAGCGATGCTGGAGTGATTTTTAAATCCTCCCACGGCTGAAATGCAGCCATCGTCTCAGGCTAAGTGGCTTCCAGCTAAAACCTTTGTGATTTGGGAAAATGTGAACGTCTGAGGTTATCAGACTCAAATCAGATGGTTGGGGTTGGTTGCTGAACCAGATTAAATCCACAGTCATGGATGCTGCATGTTGGCCTACTTTTTCCATTTTGTACAACTTACAGCACCTTGTGTGCCTCTGGAACCTTAAAGTTGGAACCACTGGCAGTCTCAAATGTAAAAATATGAAACCCCTGCTCCGGGCTCAGAACTTATCAATCAACCCACGTGGTCTGCAGTGGTGGTCAGCCTGCATTAATGTCAGTGACTTGGTGTTATAGCGATCGTCTCTGATAAGGTACAAGAACGAGGCCAGACTTTACTCTGAATTTTTGGATTTAGCCAGATAAGAATGGCTCATTGTTCACTATCAGTCATGTTAAATGTGTTTGTTTTAGATCTGCTAAAGCACCTTATTAAGTTCATGTTCACTGTAAACGTCTTTACCTTAAGAAGGAATGTTTGGAGATTATTGAGTCCTTACAGTCTGTTTTATTTTCATCATATTAGTGAAGCAATCTGGCAGTGAGGTTATTGTTTGCAACACAAATGAAGAAGTTGTAGGAATTCTCTTTAATTGAATGAAACAAAAACTCACCATCTCACTAAACTCCAGACTTCATTCTACAAGCAGGTTAACTCTGCTAAAATAATCTCACCACGGCTGCAGATTTCCTCTTTGTTATAAGAAAATAAGACATCTGAAGTGACTCGATCAGATTCAGGTCGTCGCAGTGCACATTTGCAGAGACGCGTAAGGTAAGAATGAACCCTTGTTTTCCCTCTCAGTTTGTTTGACATTGAGAATCGGAGGCGATAAGCGCTCGGCTTGTGCCACAGGCTGTGCCTGTTCGCTTGTTTCAGATGTTGTGAAATGAAAATGAACGACGCAGCTGTAGTTGAGAAGAGGAAGAGAAGAGCTTGTTTCATAAAACTCTGATGCTGTTCCCCACCAATCATCCACACATCTTCTTATAGACCTCCCTCAGATCGTCCTCCCTGGATTGTGGGAAACGTGTAGTCATCGCCCGCTTTATGAATCCTGATTTGCTTCTGCCGGCCTCTGTGATGTCATCCATCATTCAGCGTTTGTCTACTCCTCAGTTCCCCGCTAACGTAATTGCTTGCTGGATTACTGTATTAGAATGAGGGTTTATGTCACTTCTTGATTGCTTGTTCTGTCAGCAGTAAAGCCTTATTGCTTTGAGAGATTTCTCCTAATTTCTTGTCTATAAAATTGTTTCCTGCTGCTTTTTTTTGGGTCTAACACTTAAAGCGATGGCAGTCTACCAAGTGGGCTATTTATGGCCATTTTGTGTGCTCACCGCTGTATAGACAGGAGTGCAGCTTATCTCCTATTGTCTGTCTGGGTTCCTGTGCAGCCTCACTGCAGCGGCCTTCAGCATTAAATCTAGTGTACATTTAAAGGGTTAACTTAAAACAGAGCCCATCTTCTTATTTTCACTTGGGGCTCTGATTTGAACATTTGCAAAGCTTTAACTTGCAAAAACAACAACTCATGGATGACTTTTACTAGGCACTGTCTCTTTAAACCCCCCTTCCGAAAAGCATCGTCCCCTCTGATTGGCCAGCTGTGGCACACCTGAGCTGGCAACACCCAAAGGTCTGCTGGCCAAACCTTCACTCATTAACCTCGTACTTTGTGGCTACGTCTTCACAGGCTCCTACAGATTCCTACAGATCATTTCTGGAGATCACTAACAATGGTAAACAGTTGTGAGAGAAGATGGTTGACAAGTTGATGTCACGTTGCTGCCAGTTCTTCTTTCTGCTTGTTATAGCACCGCAACAAACACAGGTTATGAACTTGTAAGGTCGCTGTTACACAGTTTACAGCAGGCATAAACAGCTATGTTGGGGCATTTGTTAAATGTTATAGAAGTAGAGGACTAATGAAAACCTGAAGCTTTCAGGACGGTTCAGGGCCAATGGGATTGAACCCTTTAATTGAAAACAACACCCAGAATGAACTGAAAATGGATAACTGATATTTATCTACTACATTTTCCACTGCTTATCTGGATCTCGGTTGAGGAGGCAGCATGCTAAGCAAAGTAGCTCAGATGTCCCTCTACCTGGCCTGACTCTCCACCTGTTCCTGGTCCTAAGACATTCACACCTATGCCAGACAGGATATCCAGTGTCCCTACAGCGTATTCTGGGTCTGCCCCATGGTCTCCTCCCAGTTGGACATACGTGAAAACACGTCCCTCGGGAGGCGTCCTGGAGGCCTGAACCTCCTCAGCTCACTCCTTTCAATGCCAAGGAGCAGCGATTCAACTCCGAGCTCCCTCCTGATGTCCAAGCTCCCGAAACTCTGAGGAGGAAACTCATTTCAGCTGCTTGTATCTGCAATCTCATTCTTTCAGTCACCCAGAGCTCATATCTATAGATAAGAGAGCTTTGCCTGTAAGCTCAGCGTTCTCTTCACCACAACCGTTCGATACAGCGCCCACATGACTGTTGAAGCTGCACCAATCTCACGCTCCATCCTGCCCTCACTTGTGAGAACAAGACAGCAACTCACTCTGCACTCGGTGAGACAATCCACCGTTTTCCGGCAGAGAACGGTGCCGCGTCGCGCTCGCTCACTACTAACCGATCCAGGGCACGTTAGAGGTCACAGCTTGATGAAGCCTGCAGAGCTACATCATCTGTAAAAAGCAGAGACGCAATCTTAAGGTCACCAACATTTAAAATTAGAATGAGAGAAACTGGCAACCTGTCCAAGGTGTTTAAAGCCACTGAATGCTGGGATAGATTCCATCACTCTGTAAGTCTGAAGAGGAATAAGTGGGTACAGAGAATGTAAGGTGTCCAACGTTTTGATCTTTGGTGGGGATCATTCAAATGTGTGCAGCTGTGTTGTCATAGAAAAGGCAGAGCTATTTAACAAAGAATCATCGATGTTTTAAATCCATAGTCCTCATTTCTGTGAGGAACGTTGTAATCTCAGTGCTTTCATTTTCGTGCAGCTCAACAACCTGGAGGGATGCCAGATTTCCTATAGAATTCAGTTCAGCGGTGGTGGCGTGAAGTCTCTGGGGGGATATGTCGGCTCATATCTCCTACACTTACCAATATTTACTCTGCTTTATCTAGCAGCTGTCTGATGCCTCTTTGTGAGCAGCCAGAGGGAATGAAGGTAAACACTGCCTCTGAGTTTGCTGGAGCTCGGAGAGTTCGACACGTTCGCAGCCTTGAAATTGTTCTTCAGAGCTTAACTTGGCCTGGCATCTTATTCAAAGACCTTCCTCTCTTTGCTTTAGATGAATGTGAGATATTTGAAATGTAATGCGGGATCGTGGCATCAGTGAAGGTTGTGGCTTTCTTCTGTTGTGAAGTGAAATAGGCAGCTTCGTTTGTTTTTCTCCCCTTTAGGGTTCAGATTCTCTTTCGCTTTTCAAGAACTTACACAGAGCAAACTTTCACTGAGCCTGAGGAACTCCTGATGGCGTTGCCTCTGCCATTCCACAGCTGCAACGACGCCAATGAAACATTTTTATTAAGCATATTTCCTTTCTGATTTGCTTCTTGGTGGATAAAACGTTGACCCTTCCATTAAGAACTTTAGTTTTATCTAAAGTTTAGGAGAAAGGACGCCGCCTCCTTGTTAAGAATCGAGTTTTGGAGGGTGTCGCCTGGAGCAAACGCTGCACAGAGGCCGGGGTTCGCTCCCCAGGGGCGGTGCCTCATGCTGGGTTGTGCGTCCTTAAGGACACGGTGTCCCCAGGTGGGAAGCTGGCAGAGGGATCTAGCCCTTGTTGCTTCACCAGCATCTCCTACTGGTCAGTCAGGGTGCCTGCATGTAGAAGGGCAGGATCTGGGTGGGATAGTGCAAGCCTGCCGTGCGTTACGTCACAGAGGTGGCACCTGGCCATCTCCGTCATCGTCCCAAGTTTAGGGAACTGCAGGCTTTTATGGAACCCTGATGGCGTTGCCCACCTCGTGTAAGGTCCAGAGAGGAAAGATGAAGGCTTGATCCACCGCCTGATAACAGTGTTCTATTGACATCACTGGGACGTTGGAATGTTGCATTGAAAATAGCGCCATCTAGAATCTCAAGGGCGCACAGTTGGATGGATTTGGTTTACCAAGGAAAGAAGGTCGTGATGTGCAGTGGTGATCACAGCTGCTGGTGTATTCAGTGGATCACTTAATCAAATATGGCAAGATGTTCATTAAGCAGATCAATGACTTCATGTCGCGCTCAGGTTGATTATGTCGAGCTGATGTTGATGCTGGCTGATGGAATGAAGCGATGCAGGATTTGTCAAGATTTCTCCATCAGCCGCTTGATGTTTCCATAACCTCTCCGGGGGTCTCCTGTCCAACCCCCTATGCCCTCCATACATCATTTCCCACTTTATTCTCTTCCCATTTCCAAAGCTGCACCTCTGCTGTCTCCTTCATTAATTTCTCCACTCCCAAGACGTTGGCAGGTCCGCTCCCACCTTTCCCTCTGCTCCATTTGCATTTCGGCTCCACGCGGCTGCCCAAGTGTTTGCTGGGAGTCAGGTGGCTAATTGGTTCCCATCTGTTGGGAGAAATCGGCCTTTGCAGGATCCTGGGTAATTTGTGTCAGGAGTTTTGCCTTATTGACTCTGTTTCTGTCGTGCCCCAGGTTCACAGACCGTGTTCGCTTTGGTTTTTGTCACTCTGTTGCAATAGTTGAGCTCTGGAAATGCAGAAAACTCTTTTAGAATGTTTTAATTGAGCGTTTCTGGTTGCTTATTTGTCCTCTGGGTTGTTTTTCAAACACGGAGGTTGTGGAGGTGTAGCAGGAACTTCAAAGCTTGATGTGGTTTTGTCGTGTGATATTCTGTAAGGTTTGAAGTAATTTTGCAAGGCAGGAAAAAATGCTGCAGTGTGTTATCGTGTTGTCGGGGCTTCATGTCGAGCAGATCAACACGAGAATCTCGACTGCGTGCGTGCACCGATGTTCAGGGCTGAGAGGAAGGAGACGGTTAATCTAAGCTTCCTATTGTGTTGTTCTGTGCTTATACTTTCACAACAACTATCTTCACTCCGAGTTACCTTGCATGAAAAGATAAAGTGCAGAAGAGGAAGTGGCCGGGTTGCTAACAACCATCAAACCAAAACAGGAAGTCACAAGAAACAGCAATAACGCCGAACTGTCTGACCTGAGAAACAGAGGTGAGGTCCGGTCTGTAGCTCCATATAAAAACTCAGAGATTTACATTGTTTGTACACTAAACAAACTAAAACAGCACCATATGTATGTGAATATGAGGATGTTTTGTGGCTAAAACTATTGATACTTTCAGGAAATAGTTACACATGAGAATCAGCTTATTTTGGTTTTTTATAATTAAAAATCCTGGGTTTTAAACTAAAAAATGAGTCAAAAATATTTTTTCAACTTACTTTTAGGACTCTGATGAATAATTAGCAGCTCGTTTGCATTTTTCTTTAGCGTATTCTGACCTTGTGTACTGTCAGCAACAGTGAACGTGGTCCTGGTGAAGCAGGAGCCACAGCTTGTAGATGCATGGCCACATACAATCTGCTTGATGTCTGCTGTAAACTGATCTGCTTCTATTAAAACTCAGGGTGTTGGGATAGAAACACTCGCTCACCATCATGTTGACCCGCGTTCGCTCCCTGGTAGCGACAGCTTTGGCTTGGTCGTGCATTCCTGTGGACACAATTGGCCTAGTCGCTGCAGCAGCAACGCCTACTGTTCGTCCAGCGTGTAAAAGGGGCAAATCAGGCTTTTTCTTAAATAGGGAGAGAATGACTTAATCTAATCTATATATGATGGAATTACTTTTACCACAATCCCAGATGATAAAATATTTACTCTCTCAGCATATTATATTCATAAACCTTTTAAATCTCATGATGAATCCTCCAGCGTGGCCTTTACCGTGGCTCCCTCTTCATCACTCTGCATTTCTGATTTTTATTCATAATGTTTGCCACATGATCCCCTGTGAGAGAGCTGTCGGTAATGAATCAATTTCAGGCTCTTTTTTGAGAGCTTCCTGACAATTGATGGCGTGCCAGCGATGACCTTCTGTAATGAGGTAAGGTCTCCGTTTCTGCCTGCGGGGATAAAAAAATAAGTAGCGGAGGGAGAAGGAGAACGGACGGAGGCGTCGCTTCGGTAAATTAAATTTGCCGTATAAAAAAGGAAACGGGAGAGAAGAAAGAGAGAGCGAGATGTGTCGACGGGAGAGATGATGATGATGATGATTGGGGGAACTCCAGTGTTGGACCTCCCAAGGTTATCCCACAAATTGAGACATATAGAGAGATTGCAGACTTGGGTAGTGCGTCGTGTTGTTTTCAGTTTGCAGATGTGAAGCTTTCGGTGGTGAAACTCCGCAGCAGGCACGTTTGATTCTCCTTCCTGCTGTCTGACACGCAATTTGTTTCACCGCTCTATCTGAAATGAGGCTTCCTTGCGTATATACAGCCATACGACGCGGCCATCTATCCTTAATGACAGTATTTAGTGCTTTTTTTCCGAGTTGGGAGGCGGATGCCGTGAACCTGTGGCATTTGGCTCCATTTGTTATTTTCACCTCTCCAGGATTCCCGGAAAAGATCCCATTTGTATCCATCACGGCCTCCTGGGTGTTCCCTTTGTTTTGCGGTTGTCTTTTCCTATGATAAATGCCGTTATTTCAGTTTCCGGGATGGATTGTAAAGGGTGATGAATGGTGAAAGCTGATGCATCCTTTGTTGTCAGAGGAAAATCATTTACCTTGCTTCACAATCCATTAAGTCGATGAGAAGAAGGAAACTTGCAGCCGCGGTGGTTTTCACGACATACATGACAGTGATAGAGTGCAGGGCCGATGTTACTCACGGATGCTGCAGTTAACGCATGAAACATAGCGATTATAGCCATTACCTTCGGTTTTAGGGTGCGAAATTACAACTGATAGGAGACAGAGCCGCTAAATTGGCTCTGTGGCAGGTGAGGACCCCCC
>OMOW01103502.1:0-10589 GCA_900312555.1 Lamprogrammus exutus | reverse complement strand
TTTTTTTTAATGGAATACCTTTTCTCATTTGGTTAATATTCTAATTTAAAGTCTGACAGAATGCACCTAAAAAGTAATTTCATAAGTTTGTAATTTTCTTATTTCATCTACTTGTGTCGCACCTCAACTTGTGCAAATAAATTGAACTCGAACTTTGACTTGGGAAATTAAAGTTATATATGTGTATAAATATATGTTTTTTAAAAAAATGGTATAAATTGTTTAATTTTACAGTGCTTTCCCAGTAACATCAATCAAGCTGATGAGATAATAAAAATAAAAAAACCAATCTAAATAATGATGATAAAAACAAACAAGTTGCATAAAGCTTGATTGATACAACCTGAAATGCAGAATAAAACTATTCAAAACTGCTGTTATCTGTTCTTGCCAATTAACTCTTCAAATGTACCTTTGTAGATTTTACATACACACACTCGCACACACAGCTGAAGGCTAGTGTCTAGTTGTCTAAGCTGTTTAAGCACTGCTGCATATTTAAGTGTCAGCACTGTGGAGATGATAATTCCTGGGCTTGCTAGCATGGATAAACAGGGAAATGGCTTCTCCATTATTGGATTCACTTTGCACAACAACTGTCCCAATAAGCCTTAATTTTCCTGAACAGCTTTATATTTGGCAGGAGTTTCTTGCAGCAGCATGGCGAGTCGCTGCGGTAGCTGTACAGAGGTTTTATAGTGCTGTGTATCACTTTATGGCGTTCAATTATGACTGTGTCTCAGGTGCTTAACTGTCCGTATTTAGCAAATCCATTGTTGGCAGCTGGAAATGTACCATTAGCATGTTAACACGCACAATTATACATATTGCCACAGAACTTAGATGTTGGTGTTTACAAGGAAATGGACATTGAAATGAGCTCGCTATTTAACAAATGGCTTTGTAGTTTTTGGCTCAGATATGTTTAGTGCATTTTTTTCCCCTTTTGGCATTTTTCTCCATTATGTTCCACATATTTAGTTGTCTCGGTTCTTTAAGGGGAACATTTGAGTTTATGAAGCCAGTTCTGACACACACTAATTTTACTTGCCAGACCGAACTATGTGTATACAACATAATTTAAATTTGTTTTGGATGCATCTTATCCTTCCATACCACCTGGTGCATTCGCGAGTGTTTACAAGTTACTCCATTATGGATCACATCTGGCACAAGTGCGGAAGCTGTGATTCTGAATAACGCTGCGTGCTAGAAAACCAGAACATCGATGGCAACAGATATAAACTAGAAAGGCATTAGTCTTTACCTCCACCAAGGCAGGTAGGACTTCAATTCTGTATTTGTCATACAATAGTTGTTTAAGTATATCCAATCCGGGCCAAATAGCATATTTGCTGGTGTTTGTCTTTGGTTTCTGCAAAATGAGGGGTGTGTTTGTTGAATTGGTTAATGCTCTACCTTAACTATGAAACCCACCCAAAATTCACAATTTACAGAGAACAATCATTTTTAGAAGCGCTGTGCATATTTATAAAACACACACGGCCATGAAAAAAGACTTTGTTGGAAATCATTGTTTTTGAAAAAGTTCCAACTTGTGTTTGATGAGAGATTTTTATGTGGTTCACAACATTGGAACAGTTATTATTAGTGACTATATGAACTGAAGATACAGATATAGGAATGAAATTCATTATTTTTATGTGGCTCTTGATTTGGTGTTTGATTTCACCTTTCCTTTCACCATTCAGACAAGCGAAATGGCGTAGTCATGCAGCTCCGAGTTTGATTGCTTTGCTGATTTTAGTACTCTATTCATTTTGTGTATTTTTCAGCAATAAAACAAGACGTAGTAGGCTGTAACTCGACTTCATTTCCATGTTTTTGAAACACGCCTCCATTTCTGTGGAGAAAGTGCGAAGCTGCTTCTTTCATCATGATGAGAATGTTATTCAAAAGATAAAAAGGAACTGATCCAAAGCTTACCACTCTCCCATTAGTCTGTAGCCGTCTACATCTGCTGCTGCTAATGTCTAGTCATATGGAGACTGTTATTCCGTAGGTTATTCTATATTTTATTGAGTCAAAAAGGCAGTGGTATATGGCACGGCACTTAAGCCGTTGCTTTGAGGCTACTGGGGTTATGCAAGTGTAATGGCAGGCATCTTTGGTCAGTACTCTACCTGCAGAAATCCATTTGCGTTGGCAGTGTGTGGAAAGCAGTGGCAGGCAGAGATAACACCTCATCTTTTCAAACGCAGGCCCTGATGGAAAATAACTCGCCGTCTGCAAGTTTGAGTCGTTTCCCTCAACCAAAATATGCTTTACCGTCAGTGTTCACATGTGCTCATTAGTGGAGCACTGGGTGAGTGATTGGATGATTACTTGTTGTTGTTTGATTGTAATTAGGAATAGCAAAATGATTAATTGGTTATGGGGTGAGGGCGAGTTTGAGGACTGACTAGCTGCAGGTGTACTGTACACAGCAGAACAGTTCAAAGAGTTTAGTGTTATCTGTTTGTTAAATTGTCCGCATAATAAGTATTCATTGAGTGTGTATCTGTGATATTTGGATAAAAATGTGCAGAGTGAAGGCGTGACCATTTTGGATGCCTGGTTCTCTAAGTTAACAGGCTTGAATTATGGTTTGATATTGATCCTTGTGGTAAAACAGGGCCCCCAGCTAAAATGCACCTTGATTCTTTCATAAGGTACCTTTAAAGAAAAAAAAAAATCAAGATTACAGTAACACGACTCAGAAATTGGAATATCTAAATCCACACTTGTAATTCACTTCTTTTTTGCCTCCAGATCTTTAAAAATGGAGCACACATGGGAGTTTATCTGGCTCAAAAACATTGCTGGGCTTATCTTGGGTTGAAAAGAGGCTCTGGACATTTTCGAAAAGCACGGATTCTCTGAGAGTCAGTGGATTTCGCATAAATATTGCAGTCCCCGGCAGCTTGTAATATAGCGTGGGTCTCTATGGCCGCCTTAGGGAAGGCGTGCAGCGCTGTATGTGGAGAGGCTCTGGGCCGGAGCATGTTATCTCGGATTTGCTGCTAGGTGGAGCCCTAGTATACGGCGAGAGCGGCAATCCAGATCCGAGTTTTTCCTCTCACCTTTCACTGGCTCTCCAAACCCTCGGTCTCCATACAGAATTACTCCCAACCAGTGCGCACAGTTGGTCTGCCACAGTCGCAAAAGGAGCTCAGTTTTGGACCTTTCCGCAGAGTAACCCCCCCCCCTCCAAATTCTGCCGGATACTCTTTTTGGTGCGCGTTGGTGCCACTGTCGTTTCGCCTTTAAGCTTTGTGGGACGCGATGTAGCCCCCCGCACCGGAGGACGGCTTGTGCCATCAAGGGATGTAAGGGACAGCACCGTGGATACAACGCCTGGGACCTGGTGTTTATCCCGCTGCATCAGCAATACGCGGATGGTAGACGCACATCGGAGCCGATAAAAAGTGATCTGAGAGGATATTGAGCGGAGTGATAGAGGAAACTATTTGGATTCGCGGCTCTCCGCCTCCCCGCGACCCTCTGATCAAGTCCATTCTTCTCGCACTGTGCGTAAGGACGGTACCCAACCGGTGAGAGACATTTGCGAGAGAAATAATCACCAATCATTATGAATGGGAGGACGTGAGCTATAATCTCCATTTCACAAGGAATTTCTAAATGCGCGGTAAGTGTGACGTTCCCATGAAAATACGCACACACACACCTTTCTCGCTGTTTGCGCGCACACAATCCACAATAATCTGCAGATGCAGCCCCGACGATAAACTACGCAGCAACGTTTATGTGCTCTGTAATATCAGTCCACTCTTTAATGACTTTAACTGGACTATCGACGCGCTCAGGTGTAATAAGCGCCGATGAACGCGCCGCGGATCGATCGCCCAATATGAAAATTTCAATTTCCCCTCAGAGTAATTAATCCGTTGGGGTGGCGAATTTGATTATCATTTGATATATCTGGGGAGTTGGTGACGAGTGGTAAAATGTGCGCACAGGTCTTAAAATGGCTTTGCAAAGAAGTTGCAACGGATGGACGCATAGCTATGAATGAAGTTTTGTGCAATCCAGTATAAAAGCGCATCCCAGTCTTACAATTTTGAATGTAAAATACATTAATTTAAACGTGCCCCTAATTTCAGGATAATATAGTGACACCATTGGCTCAATTCAATGTGTTTTATACAATAGATTGGTGATCAAGAAATACTAGTGCAGGCCTGTGTCTTCATTTCCAAAACCAATTCTAAAGGGACACAGTAGGAGTCACATTTGGTCTGCATTTCATAATAAGCCAGCAATGTGCTAAGAATGAAATCTGGAAGGTGTTGCCTCTGTGTTGATTCACAGTATTTCACATAATATATCCTGTGATTTAACTCCTTTAGAAAATTTGTAAGGGCTCTTTTGCAAAACATCCGAATTAAACCCCCCCACAAATGCTGCATAATGAATAACTATTTTTTAAAGCTATTTTACACACATTGGTAAAGGAGATGGGTGGAAAAGCAGCTTATTTCTAGTATGGCTGCCTGTGCAGTGAGAGAGATGGTGTCCCCTTGTCTGCTTGAAGGGCCACTGTGCTGACTGCTTTGATGTGGGGACAGCACACTTGTCTTTCAGCATCAAAATCAAAGTAGAAAAAGGTACCTAAGCCGATCACTTTGAATTGGATCGGGAGTTTTCTCATCACTGTTCACAACGATGACTTGTTTCGTTGAGGATGGTTAACCTTCTTTGCCATTTTGAATCTCTGAATATGTTGTTGGTACCAGTTACAGGTGAGGTGATCACTCATAACCAGTGGGTGGCCCCTTGTAATTACACGATGCATTTTATTCAGCACACTAGTAAACATACTCTTTCTGGTGTATCTTATGCCACGGTTATATTCTTTTGTCTTGGAACACCGATCTTATTCATATAATCTGCACTTGTGGAAGTGCCCTCAAGCAGGTTACACACACACACACACACACACGCTTTTCCACTACCTACACGAAAAACCTTGATGCCTCCCTCAAGGAAAATTCGCAGGGGCATTTGATGTTTATTTTGACGAAATTGTTATGTCAACCTGCACTCTTTTTAGTGCATCTCCATCGATTTTTATTCAGCAAAATACTTTTCCTTTTGGCTCATATATATTTAATGTAAGAGGCATGGAGCTGGCTTTCAGTGTATTGCCATGATGGGTTCTTAGGGCTGTTGTTTTTATTTTGCTGTGCATCACAGGAAGACATTGTGCCGGATATGAGCCAGTATGTTGCATATGAATTGGATTTAATTATCTCGGATTTAGAAAAGTTGAGATGTATGAAAGTATAAATGGCCACTGTGTTGTTTTCCCCACACTTATTGTGTTTATTTAATGTTGTGCATCTGAATCAGAGGTATTAGTTTGTCAAACAGAAAAATCTAACTTGTACTTTTGCAGACATGTTGATCTTCATACAGTCTCTGCTGACAGAAATCAAATCTCTTTAATAGTCATCAAGACTCGTGGTTAAGTAGCTGTAAAGATTATGTACCAGTGGCCTGACATATCAACAGTGGGGTTCAGTTTAGGCTGCCACATCAAAGCTGTCCACACACTATATGAGGAAGAAACGAGCAGATAAATTATGCATTCTACGGTCATATTCAAGGTGTCACCCGGATAGTTTATTATTCCTTGGCTGTGTTTTATTCCGTGTGTGTGCCTTTAGGCGTCAGCTGCAATCCAGAGATGTTACGGTGGCTCCTGGGCTGGGGTCCCACTTTTGTTTTACTCATCGGGAAAGGACCTTCTCAGAGCAGGCCGCCCACTCCCCAGACAGGAGTTGGCCTCATGAAAAAAAGCAGAAAGCAATGACGTGGGAGGCGTTTTTATTCTAGTAGGGTTTTTTTTGTTTATTTTTAAGGGTTTTCTTTTCTTTATTTCTTTAAATATATTTTATTCCTTTATTTCTTATAATTTAATTTTTCTTTTCAAAAAAAAAAAAAAAGTAATTTTAGTGCCACTTTCTTTTTTAAATTTTTTTTTTAACCATAGGTTATTCTTGATTATTAACCAGGAGCATGACTTTATGATGATGAACATTTCAGCAGTATCCGTTTTCCTCTCAGCTATTTTGTTGTCTGTGTTGCTTAGTGGCTTCATTTAAAGTATTATGGGATGGTGCTCTTGTGTGGAGTGGCCCCTTGTTGCCTTTTTTACCCACAGTGTAAAACCCACATTTTACACTGTAAAATATTTCTCCCCGTGGTATTGGATTACTGTATTACGGGTTAATCTGGTGCCCTCATTGGAAACCACTGTTTAGTTTTTTCTCTCCATTTGTATTGTTCCTGGAACGTAATCCCAGTCTGTGTAATGCTGTTCCCTTCCCTACAAGCTGGTTGAGGTTTTTTCAGCTCATGTGCTTGTTTTTCTTTTCCAATGCCAGCTCCATTTATTTGATTTGATTTTGCCTTTTGGACATGATTGTGAGGCAGGTGAAATCCAATTTGTCACCGGAGTATGAATGGAGAAATGGACCGTTCAATTTTCATCATTAGGTTAGCTCACAAGGGGTACGGCCTGATATGTTGTATTATGTACAGTAAGGACTTTTACTGGTGTATCAATGAAAATAGCTGTTCTTCAAACTATAGCATTTAAAATATCTCATATTTACTGCCTGTTGTATACATCTTTTGTACCACACATCTCAAGTGTAAGGTAGACTAGATGAATGGGATTCTGTAAAGTGAACCACACCTAATTATCCTGAACCCTCATCACCAAGAATGTGAGGTTTAGTGACTTGACTGACCGTTAATGATTTTCAAATGATTTTTGTTATTGTCTGAATTGTTTGAATGCTGCAAACCCCAACCCTCTGGTTCTCTAAGGAAGTCAAAACCAATGCTTTTCATGTCAAGTGTGCCTCCATGTCACGTAACCATTCTGGATGTATCATTTTTTTTCTCCTTAGCATGGGTTGCAGTACTTCTGGAGATCAATGTTGAGTTTGAAACTAAGGAGAGCACTGAAGTAGAGTGTTGTGAATTTCAACTCAAGCTGTTTAAGTGATGGATTTTAAAACTTATTCTGTATCTGAAGGGCTATTTATCCCCCCAAGGTGGCTACTGACATGTTAAGCGTTATAGAAAAATCGTTGGAAGGGCAGATTTGTTTTTCCTCTATGATTTAAAAAATAAATCTCCTGTGTAACACCAGATAGAATGTTGCTTTGTTTACTAAGGAGGTTGTATCTTATATGTAGTTCATAAATTCTTGATTTTTAGATGCGCATTTTCCAATGCCAAGAATATATCTGTTTGGAATGTAATCCTCAGACTTGGCTTTCTGAGGTTTCAGAGACGGGCGTTATCACGCTGTTAGGATTGAGACAGGTTGCTCTGTTGGGGCCCTCTGTCTGGCAGGAATGTCACATAAGAAGAAAAGAAGAAGAAGAAAATGGAAAAGAAAAGTGTACAGCGAAGGAAAGGTCCTTGAGGTCTGTGCCTCTCAACACTGTAGCTGTCCTGTCTTATAAAAAGCTTGGACACGAAGGTTAAGTTTTTGACACAGGCTTTCACAAACCCCCGAACGCTAAATCACAGGAAATGGGTCTAGAGCCGAGATGGAGATTTCACTTGAAGCTTGATGGAAAGAACAAGCAATTTAATTCCATACAGAGTGATCCTGATGTTTGTGAGCATTTTAAATGGAGTGGAAAAAGGAACGCTGGACAACAATGACAGGTGTTTTTAATGTAAATAGCTGCTTTCACCATGTGACACTTTAGCTGTCATATGCTTTCCTGTGACTCTGGATGAGTGGATATAGCATGCATTGGGAAACAAATATAAGTTTAAAAGGCTTGACTGTGGCTTTTGTGTGTCTGGTGTCACGCACCTGCAATAAAGTTTGGAACATAAAGGCTTGGCAGTTTATGACATAGGAAGAATACACCCATTTATATGCAATGAAGCAAATTCAGCCTTCAGAAAGTTTGAGTCATTGAGAGCAATCTGTGAGAGTGCAGAGTAAATGACGGTCTCCCTCCTTGATAATCCCACCCTTTGTTTCCAACAGTATGCTTTATTTACCAGCATGACGATGGGGATTATCAAATTAATTCCCGGTCTTTTCCCTGCAACGACTCTACCACCAAATGCGGTTGGGAAGAGTGAGAGAACCGATGTGGCTGGTATTGATGAACCTCTTTAAATCACCCGAGGATTTGTGGGGATTGTACGCCACTCCAGAGAGTCTGCGGTGTGTTGTGGATGACGTCATAGAAATATTTTGGTGGCTACCATTTTGTAAACGCGACAGTGGAGATTTGGCATTTGGTTCACGATGAAATCAAGGTCTACAATTGAACTGCAATGCTTATATTCAGTCAGGATGGTGGTAACAACCCAGTTCTATTGAAGCATCCCACCGTGTTTATGCAACGGTTGAGCCAAGCATCGGGAGGTGTTTACTAAGCTGAGCCTGACTCTTACTTTGTCCATTTCGGGAAGTTACAAATCCTGTCGGACGCTGGCCCCGCCCCCCCAGACACCATCAAACGGTCCGACAGGCACTTTGTCTGAACCATGCCGCTGCGTCAAGCCTTGGCTGTGTTTTGAATTCCAATGCCACGTCACTTTAATTCGAATAATTTATGCGTTCAATTTTAATAAAGGCCTGCGAGGGGTGGGTACATTGTTATCAGGCCCAAGAGTATACATCACTCTGACGGATGAGACTACGCCTTTTTATTTTTTTCGTATGTTTTTTCGACTGCGGCTTTGATTATCTGCAAGCCTCCCCTCCACCCTTAATTTGACACTTAGTTAACTTGTCCCTGCGAGGGTCAAAACACTTAGCAAGGAGCGTTCGGTAGCGCTTAACTACTCCTGCAGGCTTTACATACAAAGAAGGCTGCATGCTGAGGGAAAGTGAGGACAATGCATCAGCTGGAGCCTGCAGTTCTGAATGCAGAAATGTATTCTAAGTATCAGTGGTCTTTTTCCATTACAGAAACATTATATAGCTTAAGTAAATCAAAGTAAACTACCATAGTACATCAATGTTAACCTTGTTGTATGGTTTACGCTTGATACACAGTGTAGTTACGAGTCTGCCCTTGCGTGTTGAAATCAAGACTGCCATTCATGATTACTCGTACTCCAAAAAGCAGTTGTGTAACATTGGTGATCCCTCACCTCTACCCTGGCAGATCTGACCCGATGAATTGATTGAATGCCTGAGAGTAAAAGCATACTCTGTCTTTAACTGCTGGTTTCAGTGCAGATATGGACCCAAAAATGTCAACTTAGCATTTAAAGCAATCCAAGCCATTCTTATGACCCCGTTGGAGGTGTTAAAAGGTATCCAAAAGCTATCAAACTGACACGCCCGATGGATCCGCAGTACATCAACGTCTTAACTACTCTGTAAAATCTGATACATTTGTCTATGTGCATTTTTCAGTATGACATCAAGTTTTTTTTGCGGCAATATTTACGGCTCGGCTTTGTTCTGAGGATTTCTCCCAGACCAGCGGAGAAGATTCAAACAAAGATGCAATGCTTCTCCGAGACCCGAGCTCTAAAAGAAGTTAATTTATGGCCTGTTTGGAAGGCAGGTTTGGGCTTGAATACATAATGAGGTAGAGCACCTGCAGCGGCATACAAATGAATGGAAATGACGGTTTGTATTTACGCCTCCCTAAACCACTGGGACCTCCTGATCTGACCACTAATTGGCTGGCACAGAGAAATAAAGATAATTCCCTTGTCTACAGGCTGCTGTATCTGCAAATATCAGATGCAGTTCTTTGCATAGCAGCTTTACACCCCCGATTTAATGTCAGACATCTAAAGATTCGATACCCAAGTAGGAGCATTGTCGTGTTATCAAGTGATCACTTACAGGAATGCTTGGTGAATTGAAAAGGTTTTTCTTAAAGCTTGAAAAGGTAGATGACATCAAAGATTGATAAGTGATCATTATGGCACAACACACAGTCAAAATTATAAGCTGTCTACTTTGCTTTCTTGAATCTGTCACTTCTGTCAGAAAAACGATTCTGCTGCTTTAACTTGGATGATACAGAAAACTGTAAGAACGCAGTTTAATAACATCTCAATATTTCATTGGGCTAAGAATTCAATTATGTTTTCCTTTTTGACAGTCCATCATACATGCCTTTCACTTCAAAATAGTGTTTTAATGGAACACACAGCATGAATGCAAAAATGTTGATTACTGCATTCTGCTGAACATTTTCAGATTACACTCATATTAAAACGCATTTTCTTCATTCATTCTTGACGAGATGCACAGAGGGCAGAAGCAATTTCGCTGTCAGAAAATGCATTTACATACGGGCTGATAGTTAAACTAATTAAGGATTTATGCTTGCACTGTGAAGTCAACTCCCCTTTTCTTAAGAGAACCCATATGTGTTATGCATTAAAGCGAGGTGTATCCCTTCAATTCATCAGAATCTGATTTCAGTGGTTACTTTAAAATGTATTGCAGCGTTTCAGCATCTCCCTCCGTGCTTGTGACTTAGACCAAATTGATTTTCCTAATCGATAGCATAGGATTGGATTTAGGAGCGTGGAGGGGGGGGGGGTAT
>OMOW01103500.1:7659-18789 GCA_900312555.1 Lamprogrammus exutus | reverse complement strand
GTGTGGGAGGACCAGGGGAAGGGCCCGAGCCTGGTCCCCGCCCCTGTCTTTGGACCCCCCCCAGTGCTGCCATGCCTTGGCCATCGCCGCCTCTCTTTCTGGAGCTCCAATGGCAAATGCCGCCACTCAGTCCAAACCTCTCCATATCGGGAATGCTTCACGGTTGGGGTTTGAGGCTGCTCTGCTGGCCTCCCGGGGTCTGGAGGCTAGTCCTCTTGTCCTGGATGCCATCACAGGGGTGGCAGGCTTCAGTGCTTTTTATGAAGACTACGTACCACAGCCTTTGAAATCACCCGAGTATGACGGCCATGTGTTCCTGCTAGAGGAGCAGGACATGGCCTTTAAGCGCTTCCCTGCCCATCTGGGAATGCACTGGGTGGCAGATGCTGCAGCTTCAGTTCATAAGCTCCTGATGGGGGTTGACCAGGGTACTGTCTCTCCAGACCAAGTCCAGGAGATCCTGCTCAGAGTCCCCCAATCTAAGTACATCAACAGGCCTTTCCCTGAGTCAGAGCATGAGGCTCGCCACTCCTTTCAGTTCAATGCATGCAGCGCTCTCTTGGATGGAGAGGTAACAGTGCAATCCTTCTCTCCTACTGCCATAAGGCGACCTGACCTGCTCGCTCTGATGAGCTGTGTGCGTGTAGAGCATCCCCATGACAACCTGGCTAATTTCAACCGAATGTATGGTGAAGTCCAGGTGACACTTGTTGATGGAGACATCCTAACGGGACGCTGTGACACCTTCTACGGACACTGGCGCAACCCACTGACCAATGAGAGCCTGAGGAAGAAGTTCAGGAACAACGCAGGGGCCGTGCTTCCCCCAGAGCAGGTGGAGGGGCTGATTGAAGTGGTGGAGGAGCTGGACACACATGGAGACTGCACTCCTCTACTCTCATGGCTGCAGTGAAGATTCAAAGACATACACAACAACAAAAATAAAACATTATATATAAAATATAGCACTTTTACAAGATAAGTTTTTCCTATTGCTTGTCTCTAAATAAAAACAAACCCTGAACTGTATAAATATAATTCAGCATATTTATTCATCTAATGTACTGTGTATTAAATTATATTATATTGCTTGTTGGAATTTCTAGCAAAGCTGTGCTCGGCATACCTGAGTATTAAATTCTACAATAATCATTTAAATCCTTTGCAACATCTTTGAAAATTTCTTCCTTCCTTCCCTCCTGGCTAAATTATGGATCATTTTGTTTTTAAATTGCAAAATACTGTGCAAGTCTGTTGTTAACAATGGAATGTTAAAAGGTTTGTGTCTACTGCTGGATGTTTGTGAACATAAATGTGACATTTTCTCTGTCAGTATAACATTTTATTACACAAATGTAATGTTTTTCACAATGTATTTTCCTTATTAAATAAAATTACAAACTCTTATTGAAAATTTGAACGTGTGACTTCTCTCATACTGTATAAACTCCAACATGAGCACTCAAATAAAATACTGAATTGGTTGCATGGCCAAACAAAACACTGAAAGCATACAAAAGCACAAGTAAACCCAACTTGGGAGTGTTAGGTGAAACACTCAGACAAAAAAAAGATGTAAAGAATATTCAAGTGTCTATTGAGTAAAGGTGAATGTCAGTAAGTCCCACGTCACAGTGCCTGTAAATGGTTTAAAATCAACGTGGATATTTGTTTTTGGGATTAGCACAAACTTCCTTGAGGCTGCTGAGTATATGCGTGCATCAAACAAAGGTCATAGTGTTAAAGTAAAGATGGAATGCGATGCTGGGAAGAGAGGCAGTGTTTCCTTGTTCTAGTCTAAGGTGGTTCTAAGGCGTAAAAGATTACTCCTGAAGTTAATCTGTATGTGAAAATTTGGGCAAGAGGAGATGGAGATTTGACCTTTGTTTTTCCAGCTCAGCCCTTCATGGCACGAAGGGAAAACAAAAGGCTGTCAGGCCGTCTGACAGAATGGGCACAGTTGAATCTACAAGGAAGTGCGTTGCCAAGTGCGCAGGTAATATTATTAGAAGACTAATGGGCAAGTTATAAAGGTTAGGAACAAATAATACTTTACTAATAACCTTGGTGTCACAGGGAACAATGCGGAAAAACTACAGTAATAGCCAGCCTTTAATTAATGACAATATAATGATGAAATAAACGTATACATATAATTGAAAAGATCATCTTACTGAAGCATTGTGCAACATAGATTAAGTTCAAACGCTCTGTCAATCAGCATTGCGCGGAATAGCAGGTGTGTCTGTGTTTTTGTTGGTGGGGCGATACCACAGATTGCACCTTTAAAGTACAAAGGATAGGTGGAAAACACACAGTAATTTCTATGATGCAAAAAAAAAGCTACCGATAAAAGGTGATTAATTACGGCTTTCCATGTTCCTTTACATACATGCCAGAGTTGTTATTGCAATGTTTTGCAAAAAGGAAGAACTTGCCATTCACAAGGGACAAAACGACATAAGAATTAATTTATCTATCATCTTTTTAAAGTATTCTTTAAAAAAAAAAGAAATAAAAATAAAATGTGAAGATTACAGAAATAAAGAAACAAGCATCACTTGTTTCAATTATAAATATGTATCATTTTTTTTATTTACAAAAAATGTTTCTCAAATGCTCCAAGATATCAATCATGTTCAATACCAGTGCATGCTGGGATCGACTGCAGCAGTCCATGTAACTATGTGCAAGGAACAAATCAATGAATGTATTTCTATCTGTGAATCTGCAAAGACACGTTTCAGACAGTAAAATAGAAATGAAGACAAAAAGCCCTGGTCAGCTTCTAATATTAGTTAGTATTTTGATGTTTATAGGCATGACGTGGACATGTGACTGTCCTTTCCATCTCATGACATGTTTGCACTTGTCTCGCAACAACCAATCTGATAATGCAGCTACAACCCAAATTACTTTTCGTTGGTCTCAGAATGGGTAAAACTCTGAGGTGGGTCGCCAGTGGTGTCATTTGTCTCAACCATATGAACAGAACACAAAGAATGTGTAGTGCTGGTGAATGGCAGAACGTTCACAAAGGGCAGTGATGTCTGTTTCCAGGATATTGAAGTACCTCTGCATGTTTCTTTCATGGAGGATTATTTCTGCAAAAGTGACTATGTGGAACTGTAAAGTGAATAATAGAATTCTAAGTGCTAGAAAAATACCAGGTTGGAGAAAGAGTAATTATGCTGCTTGTTTCCACTTGCACTGTAATAATGTACAGTATTTTCTGGGTGCCATGGGTACAATTCAGATTATTTCTCTCTGTTCTGCAGGGGGGTTTTTTCACGCTTTAAATGCAATGCTCAGGATTAGGATTATGGATCTGTTAACATGGTCCGTGTAACTATGTTTACACTGGTCACGTTGTGCCTCTGCATAGCACCAGGTAGTTGGTAGAAATAGTGTGGTGGAAAAAAACGCCAAAAACTCACATATTTACACAGACACACACTCAAATATCCTGCTCGTTACAGCTCAAACAGAAGAGTCCGACTTCCACCTCAAGTTCAGTCCCCATTTTATTACATTTAACTGTGTTTTCATGTGAAACCTTCTTCTGTACATACAGTTAAGATACAGTACACATATATATTGAAAGCATGGGTATTGAATTTTGACTAAATACTGAGATACACGTATTCTTTTGCATTCTCCAAGTCTCACATTGTCTGTAGTTTGTTTGCTGTTATTATGTACTATTTAACTCTAAATAATCACAAGGTCTCCACCTCAACACAATCACAAAGAAGTATCGTCACTGTAATTGGCATATAAATGGCAAATGGTGAAATATACCCAAAAAAGCAGCAAACACAAATAGCACAAAAACTGTGCCTGTGATGTATGTTTATTTCAAATGAGCCTTTTAAATTGCATCAACCTCCATGGAAAAATAAATAACAGAAGCTTTCATTCTTCTAATTTTGAAGAGGTACAATATTTGATTTTTCCACTGAGCAATGTTTCTTATTACTGCTGTTTCTGTGCACACAGTGAAATATCCTTTCCGGGTATCTGTTTGACATCTTCAACCGTTCAGCATTTTTCACCTGAAATGCTGATATAGTATTAGGTCAATAGAAATAACATAAAATCTATCATGCATAATTAAAATACCAACCAATGGTCTGCAGAATTATACAAAAACAGTCTGCACCACCTGATATTATCTAGTTCAGTCTAAAGCTAGTGCATATCAAAACAGATTTTGGTCATCTCAAAATAAACGCCAAAAGACAGTTTGCTGGGCATCTGGATGTAACTCTGTCCTCACAAATAATGCCAAAGAAGTCTTAAGACGTTCCCTCTGATGTTGACTGGTTATAATTTGATACTTCAATGAGATTGTCATCTGGATCTCGGAAGTACAGAGACGTGATGGTCCCCACAGCTCCACTCCTCTCCACTGGGCCCTCCTCTATCGTGACCCCACAATCCTGCATAGACAACAGATAACGATAATGAGCAATTCAGTGGCACTTACGTTATCGCAAAATTTAAATGAATTTGACATATGTTGTCTGCTAGAGCTCAACTAGTTTGAAAACATAAAACCATTAAGTTTGCAGATGATGGGTGAGGTACCTTGAAATGTGCAGCTACTGTGTCCAGAGGGGTTTTGGTGATGAGACACAGATCTGCAGAGCCTGATGTTGGACGCTTGGCTTTAGGCTCGAACTCCTGGCCCATCTGGTGAAGGTTAAACTTCTGATGCCCAAATCCCAGAGCCTTGCGGTTCCCCTGGTGAATGGAAGGATGAGAAATGCCTGAAAACTCAAGGTCCTTCATAAGTAAGTGGGCTGAGAGGGTTTCTATTGGATGACACGCTAAGTCTGCCACCTGGTGGATGTTGTCTCAAATCAAGTTTGGACTTCAATACATTTTAATGGTCTCTTGTATTTACTGTAAATTATTGCTTGTCTGATGTGCGTGTGAAGCTGACGTACCTTGAAAGTGATGACCTCCATGCCAAGAACTGAAGAGTAAAAGTTGATGGTGTTGGGCACACTTTTCACTGTTAGCACCAGATGGTCCAAGTGGCTCACTTTCACTGGACAGGTACCTTTGGATCTGAACCCCGCTGCTGTTTGGCTGGAGAGGAGACTCTGCAAGAGGAAAGACACGCAAGTACAGGAATGAATGCCGACTACACGAACTTAAGTATAATAAAAGATGGCAATTTAATTCATCATAAGCAGCGCCACTGTAAAATGAATTTGCTCTCTGCATTCTGTATGCGTCTGAAATTCGGGTAATTACGGTATGCGGATCGGTAACTTTACAAACATCCCGATAACGCTTTCAATCCACGTGTTTCCGACTGTATCGTATGAGTGTGGGTTTAAAGATTGTACTTTATCTATAGAATTACCATCTACATTTAGACTTGTGTCTCAGAATGGCCATTTAAGGTTTATACTTATTTCCTATTTGGTGCTAGGCGCGAATATGTACAACGGAGTATGTGCAATTATTTGTTCACTGAAAACCAAATTGATTACCTTGAAATAAATCCGCTGAAAATGCGACATACGGCTTCCAGTTGCTCGAAACGCCATTGTTGAATGTTTGACACCAGCACTTCCTTATTACTACCTCTGTGGAAACACAACCTTACCGTAAAACATAGAATATAGGTATGAAAAAGACGCTAACTCACTACTTAAAAATTGGGAGTCTGCCATGCGTCAACGGTGACTATAACAACTAAAATACTACTAGTTATGTCCTACGAAAACGCATTGTATTCATCAAAGTAAATATTACTCGATGAAGCCCACACCAGATAATTATGACGTCGAGCATGATAAGACATCAATCTCATGCGATCCAGCAATGTCACGTCAAAATGACACGCCGATTAATCTGAATTACGTTCGATGTGCGATAATGATTCAAAAGACCCAAGCTCAAGACAAACCACCTTAATGCTTATATAGCAATTATGAGGACATTAACTCATAATTACTAGTTCTAATAGTGTTGATATACATTGAGGAAAAACATCTGCAGTGTTTTTTGTTGAAGCAATCTTTTAGTGAGATCAGCTCTGTATGAATTTCGAAGGCGATTCTTGTTTATGGTGCTGTACAGATGTTCTAAGTTAAGTTCTGAGAGTGTACGTGCTTTTTTCTCTCAAAATATGAATAAGGGCTTTCCTTCTTCAAGTGTCAGTGGACAAAATGAATCATGTGAAGCAACATGGCTGTGATCTTTAATACTGTTAACACTGGTGGGAAACAAACACTTCAACCACCCTCTTCTTGCACTCAACACTAACATTAGGCTCATAATTCACAATTTTTAGAATCAATTTTAAGAAGAGCGTGTAATAAATAGGAAAACTCCCAAGTATGAACAGCTAAAAAAAAAATGAACAGGATCAGTCTAGCTGAGGCAAAAATTGAAAATGAACATACAGCAAAAGAATAGAGGGCAAAACTAAAACCGTATGCTCCTGAATGCAGAATAAAGTCTTGTTCATCATAGAATGAGCACAGTGAGTGTATAGAATGCATGCCTAAAAAGTATTTTAGCATAAACACTTGTTTAATTCAGAGGTTAGTTGCAGGTAACACCCAGTCCACATACTGCACTGGGTAAGTCACAGAACAAGGCCAGAAGTAGGGAATCATGGCCAACAGGGTAACATACATTTCATTTACAAATTTATGGTATTCGACAATGACAACTTCTTGTATTTCAACCTTAATATCCCACAAAGGGGCAACAACTGTGGCAGAGACATCAAACTGTGAAACAAGAAACATGACAGGATGGCATGAGTGATGCCCTTTTCTTCCTTAAGACAGTGTTCCTGTTCACCAACAGTGCTATTAAAATCTAGAGAATTTATGAATAAAATAATGAACTTCAAAACATTTCAAAAAGTAATAAGTCTTCATTTAAGATTTTAACCATTAGCAGTTAAAACAATAGTATACATTTATATCATGGTTGTATTTCCCAACTTTCACTTATGCATTTGTATGTATTGCACACTGATATGAAGCATTTGCTCATGGGACAGTTGGTGAGCATCTTGGCCCCCAACTGGAGCCTCACATACTGAGACGAAAGGACAAAGATGTGATTATCTCAGACTTGGTAAGTGTCCAAAACTCAAACCTTTGGATTAATTAACTGAAAATATGACATGTACAACAGGGCGGACATTAAGGTGATATATACAGAATTGGTTCTATTTTAAGTTAAGGCATGCCTGTATTTCAATTAATTCTCAATGATTTTTTAAGTCATTTCACTCAGTGCCAATACCAGCTCAGAGAACTTGTCAGTCAATTACAGAGAAACCATTATTTTGGTGGAAGAATACAGGATCAGAACAGTGGGTAATGGATTACAAAAGAAACTGAGAAATCATTCTACATTGTATAAAAGAAAACAGATGTCCTTTTTAAGGTGAGGGGGGAAAGCAAATGCCATCATGTTTATTTTTGTAGTTTCAAAATTCACATGCTAGGAATTTCACTTGATAACCCTGTTATCTATACTGCAAATACTGAGACATCCCTTATTTTAGGAATGAACACAACTCAGCAGTCAGCAAATAAAGATACTCGCAATTCCAAAATAAACGTATGGATTCCAAAAGGAATTTGCTGCATTCATCTTTTTCCTTATGCCTGTACAAAAATCCATGTTTTAAAACAATTCAGCACACACTTGACATTTTTAAGGGTCTATGCCACTCCAAAATGGTTTGTCAGGTGGACAAAGGGAAAAGAGTATGAGTCACTTCAAATGGTGAATGACTCAGTCTCGTGACCTTGGACTGGCAATGTCTATATAAATCTGCTTTGTGTATACTGATACCACTTGCATATTTAACAACAAATGTTTGGATGGTTATTTGAAAATGTGGCCAATACAATCCAAATCTTAATGAGTTCGGCCATAACAATTTAACATCTATTAAATTATACAAACTACGTTTCAGAATTCTTTTTACAAGCTTATTTACAGCTAATACTTTGAACTGATGCGAGTAAAATGTACCAGTACCCACCTTACAGTATACAAAGCGCATAGAGGAGCTTATACAAATCAGTAATGAAGTGCCTGATCTATCTGTAACCATGGGATTCTTTGCTATGACAAACAGGTCTGTGGTGTCTGAATTTGTGAACATGGCTTCGTGCAATACAACAAACTGCTTGGTCTCTAAAGGTTGATACAAACAGCATGCATTGCTCGTCTCTTACACCGAACTGCTATATTGCAAGCAGCCAATAATCACTGCTTCAACAGAGATTCTATATCTGTCAATGAGTGAAGCACCCAAAGTAAAACCTGTGACTACATTATGATAAAACTCACATGGCATGATGGGAAATAAGTTTCAGCAACAGCGAAGACAGACTTCCGCAGAACCTCTTATTGACTTGAGATATTTACTTTTATTACTATTTATTACTATTTAAGGTGAGAGAAAAAGAACTGTTCTCTTTTGAGAATGCCTTGGCCAGTTGTGTAAGCCTGTCCCACTTCCTGGCACTACACAACACTCTCTCTGTTGGCAGACACCAGAACAGCCCTGCGGCAGATGGGGCAGGTGGAGTTTTCTGACAGCCAACGATCGATGCAGTGCACGTGGTACTCGTGTGAGCAGGGCAGCTTCCGTAGCTTGTTACCTTCTGCATACTCTGTTATGCAGACACTGCAAGTCTTCAAGGCATCACTCTCTCCAAAGTTGCGCATGGAGAGGTTGTCAATCTGCTCCTTGGTCAGCCCTTGGGGCTGGTCCTCATCATCATCATTTAGGAGGAAGAAATGTGCAAGGCGGAGGAAGGGCAGTGAGCTGGGCTCCTCGAGGCTTATGGGTGGTCTAGGTCGAGCTCTGCCACCAGCGGTAGTTGAACCGGTTGCAAGGCCCTCATCTGAATATGTCTCATCTGTCCTTGCCCTGACTCCAGCAGCCGCTGCTGGTGCATCCACATCAGGAGCAGGAGCAGCAGAAGCAGCAGCAGCGGCATCTGGGTTGTTGAGGGTTTCAGCCAAATCCACAGGTGTATTAGCTCCACCACGGTTTGAATCTGAGGAATCAGAGTCCGAATCCATGAGGTAGCTGAGTTCACCAAAACCTGTCATGATCTGCCGAATCATAGACTGAAGTGCCACTGAGGTTGCCTCTCCCAAACCTGCATCAGAGATTCTACGAATAGGGATGCGGATAGTGCTGACATAGGTCCTCACACCAGCACGCTCTGAGCGTGAGAAAGTCCTGCGAAAACCACCACGCTCACTCTCGTACAAAAAGGTGTTGTTTGAGTTCTGGGAGCGTGAACGGGTACGACTGGCAATGCTGTCCCTCTGTCGATATTCACCTGGACGCACGCGACGCACCTGGAGATCGAGCATGATGGTAGGGGGGCGTCGCCCAGCAGCTGCTGCTGCACTTTCTTCTTCCTGAGAGGCAGCGTTGTGGGCCTCTGGGGCCGACTCTGCCTCAGCCCTAGATGGCTGGACATCATAGTCAGTAGCACCCTGCCTGGTAAGAACATGTTGTCGAGTCCTTGAACTTCCCTCCACTGGAGGCACAGAGGGAGCATTGGTTGCTGAATTAGGGGCTTGAGAACGTAGTGTGTGACGTGGATTAGGGAGACCATCCAACTGATCTAAATTGAGAGGGGAGCGGCTCCTAGCTGTACGGGCCCTAGTTCTACGTGGTTCTGGACTGCGACTGCGGGCTCTCCTTTGTCCTCTGCGAGGGGGAGAAACTGGGGACTGGACTACCGGGCCAGCAGGTGAGCTGGGAGGCTCTACTAGCACCTCTTGTGGAACTACCTCTTCTAATTCAGGCTCTGGTTCCACAATGACAGCCAACTCCTCTACAACTGGTTCTTCTACGACTTCTGTCTCCATTGGAACCTGTGGTTGGGCACTGGCCGTCACTTCTGGGCCATCTGGAGACTCCTGCACACCATCACCACCTCCCTGTTGTTCAGCGAGGTTGCGGTTTACACTGATTTCTAGGCTGAAGCGAAAATCTCCACTGTTTGGGTTGGTCTGGCTTACTGCCCGCCATGACTGGTTACCACGATGGCCAGTTCTGGTTGTGTTGCCTGTGCGCCTCACTGTATTCAGCCAGTCCAGGAGACTATCTCCACTAGCAGGATCCTCTGAGGCTTCTGCTTGTTCTGAAAATGTAAATAGTTAAGTGGGAATTAAGTGACGAAGCATATCTGAATTTGAAACTAAATGTCTGAAAAAATCTACAATCTTACCACCCGTATCTTCTGCCCTCTCTGTGCTGGGGGTGTTATTCTGCTGTTCTGGGCCATCTTTGATTTGCTGAAGTCGGCTGAACAGCTCATCCTCCGTTACCTCACCTGGAAGCAATGTTTAAAAACAACCCACATCAATTATACATTTTTAAGAAACAAAATCTTTCAAAATCTGTCTTTGTTATTGTTGGTTTTCCTTTCCTGAAATTTCCTGTCTAGTGATTCATCAACTTCCACTTTCAGGACAATCAGCATGGAGCTAATAGAAAGCCACTGCGGGGGGATGGGAGAAATTGACGGCATAACACATTACAGCTAGCATACAAAAAACAATGACTGATGCCGATTCTTGTATTGTATTGACCCATACAGCTGCTTTGTCTCTTTGAACACAGCAACAGGACAATACTGAAAACCTCCAGACTTACCAGGACATGCCACTGTCCATTCAATGCCCTCTCCTTGCAGGGTGCTCTGCTAAAGGATACACCAAACTTACATTCCCTCTCTCACTGTCCTGGGACAAAAACAGATTGGGCATCTTCAGTGGTCCACAGGCTGTTGCATTTTGAGCATAGTAACAATCCAAAACGAAAGGCAGCTATCTTAGCTAAACTTTGCATAAAACTTCTCATTCTTCTGGGCAGCTAGGAGTTGCGTACATGGACAGGATATAAATGAGGACATGAATGTTTTACCAGTATAATGGTCGTAGAATCACCAGATGTAAACAGATGAAAAAATACATTGCCAACCAAAGAATGGGGGGGGGGGGTCTGGCAGGGGCCGAATTGGAGACTGGACCAAGGCACCCTTTTTTAGGGGTCTGTACTGTTTGGTCAATTATTGTAGTTTCTTGTTTTGCAAATTTCAGTTT